>JAOANR010000309.1:0-256643 GCA_030278955.1 Hygrophila difformis | reverse complement strand
TCCATATATTGAATATATAATCTACTGTAAAATTTTCAGAAATTTTGGCTTGGTAATTAATTAATGGGACTTTTACTTTCGATGCTTGTCTGTCGACAATGAGCTGTGTTGAAAATTCTTAGATTCTTACAAGTTCGATTAGGGTAAAACATTGATTTACTTGAAATGAAGTCCTGTACGACTCGAGGAGGTTATTTTATGCATCTCGGTATGAAGATGACATGTTTTGGTGTATTCTTATGGTGGAAATCATTCGTGGAAAATTTAATTAAGTTTGAACATGTGTAATTTATTTGAAACCCATTGTGCACTAGATTTCGGGTAGGTATGCCCACATTTAGGCTCCGGAGGGCGAGTGCACTAGGGATGAGCCATGCGTGGCCGCCCCCCTCCTTGTGATAATTATTGTGATTGTGTCTATATCCCTAAATAATACTTGCGAGTGTTATTTATGGGCCCCGGGAGCGTGTCGATATAGATAAGCCGTTGGCATTGTTGAGGGATGAATTCCCACTATTTTTGGAGCTCTTTTGGTGTCCCCATGTTCTATGCACGATGGTGAAAATGTACTTTATTTATATGTTCGTCGGAATGGTTAAATAATTTCTAACATTTAAATGAATGTTTTTCCTGAAAAATTTTTTTAAGTCAATCCATTTAAAAACCCCATAGCTTAATATGGGATGGTTGGCTTACTCAGTATTTTCATACTGACGTGTGTTGTTTATTTCTTTTCTTACAGAGTTTGACGAGCACATGTGAGCATCCAGCATTCATGGGATTTGGGAGTTTTAAGCCGCATTTATTTAAATTGCCTTGAACTTACTTATGCACTTTATTCGGATTATTGTTTTGGCCTGGAGGCCTTCGCGTTACTCTTCCGCATTATTAATTATGTTGGATGTTTCGGATATAATTTTTCAAATTTTAAGTATTATGATGATATTTTGTATGTGATGCGATTCGAGCCTTAGCATTCCTTGGGTAAGGTTGCATCCGGCAGGCTTAAACAAGGAATGTGGCGGTAACATCCCGGCCTTTTAGAGTTTTGAAAACCGGGGTGTTACAGAGTGGTATCAGAGCGTTCGATTCTTTCGGACCAATATTTTAAGAATATATAAATATTTTTATTAATGCTATGTATTAAATTTTCTAGTCTATAAAAAAAAAAATTATTATTACTTTTGAAACCCAAAAAGAAAAATATTATTTTCCTCTAAACATATTCAAAATCTCTTGCATAAAAATTTTATTTTTGAGCCACGCATTGCATTATTTTTAAATTGGGGAAGGGTCATGATGCATGAGCATGAGCATTCATTTGCATCTTTAATTAAGTTAGCCACTAGAATATTGATCATGATTTTATTGCGTTAGATGTCTGACCCGAGACTCGTGAATACCATCGTGGACCTAGTCGCGATGCGTGGAGACGATTTACGTTACCGTCGTGCGATGGATGACCTTGTGCATCAGGTGGACGAGCTTCGTCGCCGCGTGCTTGTCCTCGAAAGGGATAATAGGGTGAAAGAGATTGCTCAACGCCTAGAAGCGCTAGAGAAAAACTACGCCCATCTCAGGGAGGCGAGTAAGGCAGCTTGTCGCAGGATCGATGAACTGAGCCGGGATACGGAGCGCGACCACGCGACCATCCAGCACATAAGGCTAGAGAATAGAGTGGGAAATAGAAGGATCCAAGCGGCTGAGGTGAAAATCGGTAGGCTTCGAGCTTTGGTTGGAGGAGTACCCCTTGGTCGAGAACCCTCTGATGGGGTTAGCAGCTCTAACCAACCGGTCCGACGTCGCACCCCCAGCCCGTCTCGTCGTCACGACAGGGAGCTTGTTGAAGGAGAGGAGGAAGATCCGGCGGAGGATGGCGAATACAATGGGGATCGCGAGTAGCATAGAATTACGTTATTAGTTGCGAATAAAGCATGACATTGAACTTCTGTCTGCATCTATTTTTAATTGTTTATGTTGAAGTCGTTTGGTTGAACTGGGCATTACTACATGAGAATAAGTTGGTGATTAATAAAGCATTATTCCTATTCCTAGTTTCCAAGTGTGCATCTTACTTGTCTTGCTTTAAACTATTGGAACAATATTTGAAGGAGTTAAACCGAGCCTTAGTTTTCTACTACTACTATATATATATAGATATATATATATATAATTTAAAAAAAAAAAAGTAATGCTTGCTTGTCGTTCCAGTGAATAAATAGTGAATACATCTCATCCCATATGCAAAGTTAGCTACAGTTTCATGCTATTGAGCTGCTTCCCTTCAAAAATTGTCTGTTAGTGTATTAAGTGGCTACATTCCCGACATTTATCGTTGATATATTTCGTCCACTTAATATGTTAACTTTGTTTTATTCTTATCTCCGTTTATTACTATTACTTTTGCGGAACCCGTTTATTACTATTATTCATTAACTTGTAGGCTTAACACTAATTTATTTACCCATTAGATTATTCCAATCCCCAATTTGACGGAGGTTATCTACAGTAGGGCCCTAGAGCTATTTCTTTTGGAATTTTGAGTATCAATTCGACCTACTCCGTTAAAATAGTTCCTATATTACTCTACAATAATTATTAATCATTCCATCCAATTGATTGCACTTGTGAACTTAACTTTAATTTATTTCATTTAGAGATTCTCTAAATCTATTCACCCCCACTTAACATAGGTTACCTGCCGTAGTACTCCAATCTATATACTTGATTAAAACTCCCTTCCAGTTACTTGTAGCAGCGTGCACCAACATTTTATTCTGATAAGGATTCTCTTCAGTAGTGGCGAAATTACTTATCTTAGATGATCGACTTTCTGTGGATGCGAATTTTGTCCTCGCACTAAACACTTATCCTACAATAGTGTGCTTAACCTTGCTCTTACATGACTAACAGAATGGCGCCACGTGGAAGGCCTAGGAAGAACAATGCTAACGTTGCGGCTAACCCGCAGAACTTGAATGCTCCAAACAATGCTGAGGTGCCACAAAACCAAAATGCTCCGAACCTTGGAGTGCCCCAGGGTCAACACGTTCCAAACCTGGGACATCCAGTACCTCCAAATGTGCCCAACTACGGTGATGCGAACGATCGCCTGCGTACAATTGAGCAAATGCTTATCACTCTGGGCAATGCCCAAATGCGCCAACCCCAAGCGCCTGCAGTTGCGGCTGTACCGCCACCTCAAGCGCAACTCAATTACTTGTCTGTTGTTACTCCCTATCGTCCCCCGCGATACGAAGGTCAAGAGGATCCTGCTATACTGGAGGAGTGGATCCGTACGTTTGGAAAATTACTGAATGCCGTCAGGTGTCCTGAAGATCAACAGGTGCATGTAGCAACTTTCTTTCTTGGCGGAGAGGCGGATGAATGGTGGCAGAATATTCAAGGAGACTTGGGAGAAGGTGACCAGCCATATACTTGGAATGAATTCAAAGAGGCCCTGAGAGAGCGCTTCTACCCAATGAGCACAAAGGCGGAAAAATATGAGGAATTCTTGAACCTCAGACAAGGAACCATGACAGTGCAGGAGTACTACGCGCGTTTCAAGGAACTCGTGCGGTTCGCTCCACGACTAGTCCCTACTGATGCTGAGAAGGCTCAAAAATTTGAGATGGGCCTTAATTTATCAATTCGAGAAATACTTGTGGGTGGTCAGTGTGGGACGCTACAGGCAGTGTTTGATCGGGCAGTGGCAATTGCTCGAGTTCAACAGTTGAAGAGGAGAGCTTCCGGAGAGCCTAGCAGAGGGTCCCAAGGCCATGATAAGAGGAATCGTGGCAATCAAGGCAACAACAATAACTTCCGAGGAAGGAATGAGCGTAATGGAGGGAATAGGCCGCACCATGGGAATAATGGAGGCAATGGGAACCAAGGAAATCGTGCCCCACCACCTTGCCCACGATGCAACAGGCCGCATCTAGTCAAAGAGTGCCCAGGACCAAGGAACTGTTACCGATGTGGTCGGGAAGGCCACCGAGTAGCAGAGTGTAGGGCGCGGGTAGAGACAATTGTGAAGAGGGAGGACTTGGTGAACCGACCTGTGACGGACCAGCAACAAAACCCTCAAGAGCGTCGCAACGGGAACAACCAAGGGCCGAGACCGCAACAGAATCAGGGCAACTGGAATCAGGGGAATCGCGGTCAGCAGGGGAATCAAGTTGGAGCAGTTGGGAGACTGAATGTCATCAACCAAGCTGATATTCCAGAGAATGCCGACGTGATCACAGGTATATTTACCGCTTTGAGTGTCCCAGTTAAAGTATTGTTCGATTCTGGAGCTAGCTGTTCACATATTTCCTCAAGGATCTTAGAGAACTTAGATCTACCTAAGCCTGAACTCGTCAAACTAGGAATACAACTCCCATCTGGCGAAGTTGTACCATGCACAAGACGGTACAACGGGATCTCTATAATTATCAAGAACTTAGAATTCTTCACGAATCTAGTAGAACTTGAACTTAAGGACTTTGACATCATACTGGGAATGGACTGGCTATCCCGGTATAAAGCAGTAATTGAATGCCAGAAGCAGAAGATTACCCTATCAAAGGGCAGGGGTAAAAGGATCGTATACTACGCTCAGCCCCCAAAGCGGAAGACTAAAGTGGTGAATGTATTGAAGTTCAGCAACTTGTTGAGAAAAGGGTACCCATTGTACGCATGCCACGTACATGACCTCGAAGTAGGTGACAAGAAGATCGATGACATACCAGTGGTCAAGGAGTACCCTGATGTGTTTCCTGAGGAAATTCCAGGGATGCCACCAAGCCGTGACATTGAGTTCACCATAGACATAGTTCCGGGAACTGAACCTGTGTCCAAGGCTCCATATCGAATGGCACCTCTCGAGATGAAGGAACTTAAGGAACAACTCGAGGAGTTACTGGAGAAGGGGTACATACGACCTAGCACGTCACCATGGGGAGCCCCCGTGTTGTTCGTCAAGAAGAAGGATGGCGGTTTACGACTCTGCATCGATTATAGAGGTCTAAATCAAGTAACGGTAAAAAACAAGTACCCACTGCCTAGGATTGAAGACCTCTTTGATCAACTTAAAGGAGCCACGATATTCTCAAAGATCGACTTGCGATCGGGATACCATCAGTTGCGTATTGCGGAGAAGGATATTCCAAATACAGCATTTCGCACGAGATATGGGCATTATGAATTCACAGTGATGTCCTTC
Source organism: Hygrophila difformis (assembly GCA_030278955.1). Taxonomy (NCBI): domain Eukaryota; kingdom Viridiplantae; phylum Streptophyta; class Magnoliopsida; order Lamiales; family Acanthaceae; genus Hygrophila; species Hygrophila difformis. The sequence goes on along the minus strand of JAOANR010000309.1, from coordinate 251,437 downwards.
GGACTAACTAATGCCCCTGCGGTGTTCATGAACCTCATGAATGACGTCTTTAGAGAGATGTTGGATCAGTGTGTTGTCGTGTTCATTGATGACATACTGGTTTACTCAAAAGGTGAAGAAGAGCACGTGAGGCATCTCCATCAAGTCCTAAGGACACTACGAGAGCATCAATTATACGCCAAGTTGTCCAAGTGTGAATTCTGGATGAAAGAGGTTGCTTTCTTAGGACACGTCGTCTCGGGGAATGGAGTATCCGTTGATCCGGCAAAGATATCCGCCGTAACCGAGTGGCTAGTGCCAACGAATCAGACGGAGGCAAGAAGTTTCCTTGGGTTAGCGGGTTATTACAGGAGGTTTGTGAAGGACTTCTCGAGGGTCGCACGACCTCTAACCCAACTATTGAAGAAAGGCTTGAAATACGAGTGGACGAAGGAATGTGAGATTGCCTTTCAGGAGCTGAAGAAGAGACTGACAACTGCTCCGGTGTTAGCTCTTCCAACAGATAATGAAGACTTTGAGGTTTACAGTGATGCTTCGAAAGAAGGGCTAGGATGCGTTTTAATGCAACAACAAAGGGTGATTGCATATGCGTCGCGACAACTTAAACCTCATGAGGCAAACTATCCGACGCACGACCTGGAGTTGGCAGCGGTCGTGTTCGCCTTAAAGATATGGCGACATTACCTCTACGGACGAACATGTCGGGTCTTTACCGACCACAAAAGCCTCAAGTACATATTTACTCAAAAGGAACTAAATATGAGGCAAAGAAGGTGGTTGGAGTTGATAAAAGACTATGACCTTGACATTGCATATCATGAAGGGAAAGCAAACGTCGTAGCGGATGCACTGAGCCGAAAGACTCGCCACACGTTAAACACAGTTATAGTACCACCAAAATTATATATGGATTTATCCAAGTTGGAAATAGAGATGGTTCAATATGGAACAGTGGTTAACGTCCTCAATGCAATAACTATTGGGACTACTGTGTTTGATGAAATTCGAGAAGCTCAACCCGGCGATGTTAAGCTAGAGAGAATCAAGAAGAAGTTGGCTGAGGGGAAAGCCGAAGGATTCGCGATACATGAGGATGGAAGCATACGCTTCAAAGGGAGGTGGTGTATACCAATGAAGAGCGGGGACTTGAAGCGAAGGTTAATGGAAGAAGGCCACAACACGCCATACTCCATACATCCAGGAGGTGGTAAGTTGTACAAGGATCTCAAGGGAGTGTACTGGTGGCCGAGGATGAAGAAGGAAATTGCGGATTTTGTAGCTAAGTGCTTGACATGCCAGAAAGTTAAACCTGTACGTCAGAAGCCCCTAGGATTGGTAAAACCATTGGAGATCCCGAGTTGGAAGTGGGATAGCATCTCCATGGATTTCGTCTCAGGGCTACCACGATCGCCTAAAGGAAATAACAAAATCTGGGTGATTGTTGATAGATTGACAAAAACAGCAATCTTCATCCCGATGAAAGAAACATGGTCCATGGATCAACTAGCGCGGGCTTATGTCGAAAATGTGGTCCGTAGGCACGGAGTACCACAAGACATCATTTCAGACAGAGATAGTAGATTTGTCTCTAACTTCTGGACGAAGCTGCAAGAAGCCTTAGGTACCAAAATCAAGATGAGTACTGCATTCCATCCAATGACGGATGGACAGACAGAGAGGACGATTCAAACATTGGAGGACATGCTAAGAGCATGTGTTCTTGATTTCAAAGGGAGTTGGGAGAACCATCTGCCGTTGATCGAGTTCTCATACAACAATAGCTATCATGCCAGCATTGGCATGGCCCCTTTTGAGGCCTTATATGGGCGTAAGTGCCGAAGTCCATTGTGTTGGATGGGGAATGGAACGCTTGCTACCGTCGGACCTCAATTAATTGAGGATATGGCCCAGCAAGTGAAGTTGATACAACAAAAGATGAAAGCTGCACAAGATCGCCAGAAAAGTTATGCGGATATGAGGAGGCAAGAATTGGAATTCCAAGTTGGTGACAAAGTGATGTTGAAGGTATCACCAATGAAAGGGGTAATGCGCTTCGGGAAGCGAGGAAAATTGAGCCCTCGGTATATTGGACCCTTCGAAATCCTTGATCGAGTTGGAACTCTAGCGTATCGACTAGCTTTACCGGTACAGTTGTCGAGAGTACACAACGTGTTTCACGTCTCTCAACTTCGGAAGTATATGCACGACCCGACTCGTGTACTTCAACCGGAAGTAATTGAGCTAGATGATGACTTGACCTATGAGGAGAAGCCTATACAAATCCTCGACATCAAGGAACGCTCAACAAGAAACAAAATCACAAGGATGGTGAAGGTTTTTTGGTCTAACCATGGAGCCGAAGAAGCAACATGGGAGTTAGAATCCGACATGCGACAGCGATACCCGCACCTCTTCCTAAGCGATCAAGAAGCAGTTATGGGGACATAACTGCAAAACAAAGGGGGAAGGAAGACATGGCCACTGGATACCACAACAAAGGTATGGCCAAATGACATTATACTCTTTAGCATGAACTTCTTAGCATCCATTTCTACCTTTAACCTTGTCTAATTTAATTGTCGCGCACTTAGTGGCATAGATCCTTAACTTAGAGTATTCGACCCTTAGATAATAGGCGACTTCGAGGACGAAGTCGATTTTTAAGAGGGGTAGATTGTAATACCCTATAATTTATATCAAGTAGTCAAAAATAATTTAATTATTTTTGATGAATTATTGACATGTGGTCAATAAGTCAATGCTTCACACTATTTATGGTAAGTGAAATTAGATTGATTTGTTTGATGGTAGGAGTGGTGGACGTCTCTTGTGTAGGAATAAGGTATGAAGATATTTTATTTGATCAAGATAAGTGCAAGGGTGGTAAAGAGATCACCAAAAGTGGCAATATAATTTTCTTGAGCAATCATTTAGGAAAACATTGGATTTTATGCACCATCTTAAATCCAATAATGATCCTAGATGATTTGGCTGCCTCCCTACACCCTCAAGTCGAAACCCTAACCCCAAACACTATAAAACCAGCCCCCAGCAGCCACTCATTCTCCTTTCGAAAATTTTCAGCAAATAGGATAGATTTTGGGCGAGTTCGTGTGTTTTTCGTAGGGAGGAAGATCTAAGACTGAATTCTGCTGTTCCTCGTCATTTCTAGAAGGTAAACACCCATCCTTAATCTTTCCCCTACTGCTGGACGAATGTAGAATAGATTTTCCTAACATCCTCAACGTTTTTCGCACGAACGCAGCCACTTCGGAGGAGTAAGGGTTGTCGGCGATTGTTCCTTCATAGTTAGTCACCAAATTTGCGTTTTTCCCAACCCCAACTTGGTGAAAGGTAAGCCAACACACCCTATACTAAGTTTGGGTCGAAATTATTTCATCTCTTGAGTCGTAGGAATCGAATTAAGGTTTCTGCAATTTCTGTCAGATTTGTTAACCCAAAAGAATCATCGTTTTCATATAGTTCCGTCATGAACTGAGATTTTTGTTCTTCTACAAAGTTGTTTATTTACATGTTAGGAAGACCTCTGTAAAATTTTAGAATTTTTGGACGAATAATGAATTACCACACTTTAAATCTCTAAAACGTGTTTTCCATACTCGAGTTGACAGTTTTATGTATATACAAAGATTCTCATTTTTCTGTTACTTCCATCATGAATTAGGACTTTTGTTCTTCTACAAATTTGTTCATATATGTGTTAGGAAGGTCCCTGCCAAATTTTAGAATTTTTGGTCGAGTAAATAATTACCAGAAAATTTTCTATTAAAATGTGTTCTGAGCCGCGAGTTTATCCCTACTATTCTGTTGAAGCATTCGTTTCTCCTATCTCAAGCATGATTTAAACTTAACATTATTCATAAAAGTTGTTCCATATTGAATATATAATCTACTGTAAAATTTTCAGAAATTTTGGCTTGGTAATTAATTAATGGGACTTTTACTTTCGATGCTTGTCTGTCGACAATGAGCTGTGTTGAAAATTCTTAGATTCTTACAAGTTCGATTAGGGTAAAACATTGATTTACTTGAAATGAAGTCCTGTACGACTCGAGGAGGTTATTTTATGCATCTCGGTATGAAGATGACATGTTTTGGTGTATTCTTATGGTGGAAATCATTCGTGGAAAATTTAATTAAGTTTGAACATGTGTAATTTATTTGAAACCCATTGTGCACTAGATTTCGGGTAGGTATGCCCACATTTAGGCTCCGGAGGGCGAGTGCACTAGGGATGAGCCATGCGTGGCCGCCCCCCTCCTTGTGATAATTATTGTGATTGTGTCTATATCCCTAAATAATACTTGCGAGTGTTATTTATGGGCCCCGGGAGCGTGTCGATATAGATAAGCCGTTGGCATTGTTGAGGGATGAATTCCCACTATTTTTGGAGCTCTTTTGGTGTCCCCATGTTCTATGCACGATGGTGAAAATGTACTTTATTTATATGTTCGTCGGAATGGTTAAATAATTTCTAACATTTAAATGAATGTTTTTCCTGAAAAAAATTTTTAAGTCAATCCATTTAAAAACCCCATAGCTTAATATGGGATGGTTGGCTTACTCAGTATTTTCATACTGACGTGTGTTGTTTATTTCTTTTCTTACAGAGTTTGACGAGCACATGTGAGCATCCAGCATTCATGGGATTTGGGAGTTTTAAGTCGCATTTATTTAAATTGCCTTGAACTTACTTATGCACTTTATTCGGATTATTGTTTTGGCCTGGAGGCCTTCGCGTTACTCTTCCGCATTATTAATTATGTTGGATGTTTCGGATATAATTTTTCAAATTTTAAGTATTATGATGATATTTTGTATGTGATGCGATTCGAGCCTTAGCATTCCTTGGGTAAGGTTGCATCCGGCAGGCTTAAACAAGGAATGTGGCGGTAACATCCCGGCCTTTTAGAGTTTTGAAAACCGGGGTGTTACAACCATATTGAAATATAAACGCATCATAATTCTTAGTTGCCAGTGCAAATGCTCGTTATAATCCTATGGTCTATAAATAAATTCTAAATGCAGCATTAAAATTTAAAATAAATAAAATAAAAATAATAAAAAATAATAAAATCTAAAATAGATAAAAAAAAATGCAAATAAATAAAATCCAACATAGATAAAATAAAAAATACAAAATTTTTCAAATTTTATCTTTCAAATCTTTTTTAAAAGTGAATATATATAGTGATATGATAGGATGATAGAGTGGAAATTTATAAGTAAATGATAGATTTTATACACGATAGACTAAAATCTATAATGAATAAATAAATATATGTGAAAATCTAAAATTAGTAAATTAAAAAATATAAAATAATATAGATAAAATAAGATATGCAAAATTTCAAATTTTGAATCTTTCAAATCTTTTTAAAAGTGAATATTGTAGGAATTTCATATATTTCAAAAACTGAAAATCTATAATAAATAAATAAATAAATGTGAAAATCTAATTAATAAATTAAAAAATAAAAAATTTATAAAAATTAGAAATTTGAAATGGAGACACCACATTAATATAGGATGGGTTGTTCACTAATGCTTTAATATATATATAGATATAGATATAGATATAGATGACAAAGCGTGGGTTAACAACTTGATTTGCTAATAAGCTAATGGACCTAAACAACATATAGTAATCACCAAAATAATTGGCCCAACACTTCGAGGCCGGCCCAATTCACCATTATACCCAAATAGAAGTAATAATAATCTCACCTAAACTATTTTAATAAATTTTGAAAAAAATTACTAAATGATAATTTTCCGGCGGTTTTGTTAATTTATTAAGGGTAAATCAGGTATTTGCCCATTCAAATAAGCGAGATTCTTGTGCAAGCCACCAACCGTGCTTCGTCCACTCATCACTCCGTCCCTGCGACCATCCATCTTAATAGTTAATACCCTCCCTTTCCTGCGATTATTATTAACTTTGATAGTTCAAGAATTTCAAGAGTTCCACCGGAATGTATAGAGGTATACCGCGCCTGAGGACCTCCGGATTATCGATTGTGAAATATCTCACGCCGGCGCACTTAAAGCGAAAAGCCGTCAGTTCCTTCTCGGTTCTTCAGGAAACTTTTTATTCCACAAAGGTAACTCTGTGAATATGAAAAATTACGGTTGTGTTTTGATTGATTTTAGTTTGATGTTTGCGCTATTGTGATACTATTAGGTTTTTTGTTCGAGAGCTGTGATGTTCGTACAAGTATAATTATGCATTTATGTTATCAAGTGGTTAATTCATTTTTAAAAGTGTGGTGTACTTTGATAGTGACTTTTAGCGTGAAAATATGTTCAAAGGTTACTTGATTTTCGTGTTGTTTTTTGTTTTCTCGCTAATATATTGTTTGGATTTTAGTTGTGAAAGTTTCGTTTATCTAGTCGATTTCTCTCTTTTTTGATCATGGTTTGTTTTGTTCTTGCAGGATATATTTGAGAGGCATAGAGTTGTTTTTACTCTTTGCACTTCCATTGCATCAGTTGCCACAGCATGGGCAGGTATGTCTCTCAAGCAATCTTCTCCATCATCGACATCCCAATTTCATGTTGAAGCATTTCCAGCTTGCTAATGTGGAAGCTGCTCTGTAATTATAATATACACTGGGATGGTGGGTTGTTTGGCTAGTTTTTAACCTGAGAATTGGAATTCCATTCTTTCGGAGAAGTTATAGCAAGATTGCAACACTTAAGGGTTTATCTGGATGACAACAGATATTGCTAGTCATAAGTATGTAATGGATTTCGAGTGGATTATTTAATTGTCTAACTAATTCATTGGGACGTTGAAGCCCTTGAGTTTTAGGTTGTAAATAACCTGAGAATTGGAATTCCATTCTTTCGGAGAAGTTATAGCAAGATTGCAACACTTAAGGGTTTATCTGGATGACAACAGAAACAGATATTGCTAGTCATAAGCATATAATGGATTTCGAGTGGATTATTTAATTGTCTCACTAATTCATTGGGACGTTGAAGCCTTGAGTTTTAGGTTGTAAATCACTTGATTAAAAATTAGATGTAGTAACTAATTTAAAATGGTATGGGAACTTGTGGATATTGTTTTGAAAATTCATGCATCATCTAACTATGTCATTGATCCAGGTTATACTTTACGCCATTATCATCAATCAAAAGTTGACCAAAGGCTTGAAGCAATTGAGAAAGCTGTAAGTATGTCAATATCCTTCCTTCTCTGTTAAGTATAATGTCAATTCATGTTGAGATTGCGGAACATGCATACAGCTGCTTGAATTGCATTTTATCTCATTTTGGTTTTAACCTAATTGTTCTTGCTACCACTATTTCATTTTCACGGTAGGTCAAGCAGTGTTTGAGCGTTGATTCTGAAATATATAGAACTAAAATTCATCAAGGATCTGAAGTATGGAGTTTAGGATTTTAATTTACTTATCTGTATGATTTTTTTTTTTAATTATTATTTTTGTTTAATCTCCCCAGCTTTGTTGTAATGCAACTGTTGTAGATATACTATCTGGGACATGGATGATGACTTCATGAAGGAATTTTGACTTTATAGGCTTTTACAGACCTCAAATGTGAAGTATGGTGGTTAGATTTGGAGAGGGTGCTTGAGTCATATATGCGGGTGTGCTGCTCTCACACACTGGCACAGTGATATTGCTTTTCTTTTGATTGATATATTGTATTCTTATGTTTTACTGCACCAAGCAACATTACGAGCTCTCTATTTTATTCAATAAAATGTTCAATGCAGTACTGTGCAAATTCCTCTTCTTTTATTTGTAATACTATCATGGCTTGGTTGACCTACCCATTTCAACTGTCTAAGATGAACTTTGTTTTACTACTGCTGCTTTCCTCTAATCTCTTATTTTTAGTTGATTTGGAATTTGAATTTATTTTTGCAGATGAAAAGCAATTATCAAATGGAAGATCGTGAGCTTAAAAAGCTTGTTTCAGGAACTATAAGTTTTCCGGCTTGTATTGCAACTGCTGGAACCAGTTTGATTATAGGGTCAGTTAACTCTTATTCTGATCCATGCTATTCATCATCAAGAATTCTGCATATGTGAAGCAACTTAATGCCCATCTAAGTGTTGACCTTGAAGGAACACTACTATATGAATGCTTCAATCCAGTATTATGTAAGAATATGAAAAATATAGCACTCCCTTGGGTTTTTTTATTTGTTTCCGAAGGCGACACACCAACCACCTTTTGGCGATAAATAAAATAGAAATAGAGGGAGTGAAGACGGAAGAAACAAGCTTTTGACCTGTCTTTTATAACCTGCTTTCTATTTGCTCGATCCTGGATTTGTTTGGTTACATTCTTCATGGGAAGAGAAGTAATGTTTATTTTGTGTATATGGCATTTTATCTTTGGTCTGAAGGTTATGGCATAAAAAGGTATTTATAGTATTGTATTTGACTATTTGCAGCACTATTTTGTTTGTGTCTATGACTCGATGAGTGTGTGCATCTTGACTTAGTTGGGTTATGCAATGAGTTGTGCATGAATTGTGTTAATAAACCAAATTTCTCTTTTTCTAATAGAATTATGCATGGATTCTCGCAATTAGATGTTTTATCGAGGACAGAGTAAGGGTCAGTGTAACAGAAGTAGCCGTAAAAAATATACTTATCGTAGTTGTTTGTATGCATCATCTTTTCCATGGGGACTTTCAGGTATGGTTTGGGGTGGCGAGGTGGGGCGTGGTACGCTCAGAGAAAGTTGAGAAGGGAACAAACGAAACTGTTGGGGCAAATAAAGCCTAAAAGATGGCCTCTCAAATTCCTGAAAAGGCCACTGATTAAGACGAAGCAATCAGAGATTGCTGCAAATGTATCTGAGCGTCTGCAGAAGGATGCATCAACCACCACAGCAACAAATTGATGAACAGAGCATGATGGAGCACAGTTTTGTGAGATTCCCATGTAAACAGAATAAGTGTCCCATTGAGATATTGTGGATTGTTTTTATTCAGCGAAAGGATTTTGAGATTCCTTTCTGTGCCTGTTACTTGTACTAGACAGGATGGGATGAGATGAGAGATGAGAGTATAAAATGACTAATCACCTAAATTTTTTTATATTATTCTAAACAAATTCTACAGAATTTTTTGTTCTTTTTAAAGAAGAAACGAAAGAAAAGGAAAAAAAGATTAAAAAAAATTATAGTTTAATTATTCGACATAATATCTTTAATCCAGTAATCTTTTTCTATTTCAATATAAAATAAAAAATATAAATTTATTCAATAATCCTTATCTATTTCAATATAAAATAAAAATGTATATGAAATTCGGAGTAAATTGTTATACAATTTCTTTTTATAAATATTTTATACTGTAAAAGAATATTAGAAGTATTTTAGCATAAAAAATATTTAAAGATTTTTTGTAATAATAAATAGTCTGGGTTGTAGCAATATTTTTACCAAAAAAACTCCAATATTAAGTGATTATGTTATATGTTCAAACATGATACAAAACATGTGAATTCAATCAAACATCATTTACCATTTTATTTTTTCACAAAAAGTAGCATAAAGTAAACAGTTAAACATAAATAAATAGTACTAATTATTTATTATTTGAACTATTCCCAAAATGTAACCCTAAACTTATCAAGTTTGGTCATTTATGCCCTTAAATTTTTTTGACAAAAAATACGCCTAAACTTTATTTAGTTTAAAAATTCTATCCTTTTACCTTTTAAAATATCAAATTCGACCTCATCAATTCTAAAAATATCGTATTTTGGTCTTAAAATTTAAAAAGAATCTCATTCCACCCATTCACGTTTGAAAAGTTTCGCATTAACGCAACAACTTGAAAACAGTATATTTAGTAATTAATTTTTCCTTTTAACTTAAATACAAAAAAAACATAATTAACTAATAAAATTAGATTATACTATTTAATAAAATAAAATAACATACCATGAATGATAAATCAAATTATATTTATTGTAATAACTTTAATTTTAGAAAGTAATTTCATTATTAATTATATTTAGATTCTTATTTGATTTTGTTTGAATTTTTTATTTTATTTTCATTGTTTTTCAGATTTTTTATTTTTATAATTTTAATTGCATCAAAATTTCTTAAATAATAAATATAGTTATTCAGATAGAAAAATAGTTTATAATTATTAAAATGTGCTCAAAAAGCATACATTCTGAAAAAACTTGGTATCGAAGTATAAATACTACAATTTAAAGGGTTATAAAAATAATCAATTAAAAAATAAAAATTAATTCAAATTAAAAGAAAAAAATTGGACATACTAAAATAATATTTTAAAAATAACAGATAATTAAAACTTAATTATCACTAGAATTTATTTTATAAAATTAAATATTAGTCCATAAAAACTAATCACAATAAAGATTCAAATTACATTACTTAATAAAATATATGTTTTAAATGATGAAAAGATAAAAAAAAAAAAGGTATAAATAATATTCTTTAAAAACTTTAGGGATAATATTCAAATTGTACAATATATTAGGGAGTAAAATAATATTTTTTAGAACCTTAATAATACAAAAATATAATTTTTCTCTATTTTGAATAGTTAAAGGGTATTTATTTTCCACTTGCTCTCATCATTTTAGATATGAAAGCGAACTCTATATATTTAGTTTTTTAATAATAAAAATAATTTATTTATATTATGTCCACCTGGTTGTATGTCATAATTTTTTTCCTTATGTAATCCAAAAGACTATTGAATCTTATGTAATCCAAAAAAAAACCTATATTCACATTTATAATGTCATATTAGTTCAACACCAATGTGTAGCGGGCGAAAAAATCTAGTTATTAATGAAATTTCAACGTACGTGGGACGTGGTGGGAACTAGTAATAATTAAATTAGTCTTTACTCTTAAGAATATTAACGGATTATTAAAAAAAAAAATATATAGTACTAATATGTAAGGCCATTTAGTAATCGTACTTTGTGAACCAGGGTAAACAAGAATCATTAGGCTTGATGGATAGGATAGTATAAAACCTTAAAAGTCCTCTACTTTCTGGGACAAATGGCCTGGCGTTAAGATTACCCCCTTTTCTTTGTAGTGATTTTAAATAAACCTATATCAACGTGCCAAAGTTGTAACTGATTTATACTAATACTACAAAAACAAACATGCCAAAACTTAACAATGTAATCCCATTATCAATAGTAGTACTAAATAAAAGCAGGCATTTATTTTCCCCGTTTCTTCAATTCATCTCGATCACCATATATGAAAAAAGCGAAAAACAAAAAAGCATGCATGTATGAAACGAAAAGGGTCATACAAAATCCGGAGAATGTTCTAATTTCGTATAACAACATTCATCTCATGGAATAAAACATCGTATATAAAAGGAGAGAGATAGAGGTAGAGTGCCAAAAATAAACCAGAAGCGTACCACATCATCCCCATGATCGCGGGTTAGCAGTAGCTCTGGGGGGGTGGGTACACGAGGCATCAGTCAGAATTGTCAATAACCTCAGATGATGCCTCCGATGAACGTGGAATGGAATCGGATTTGTCAGGTGATTCCTGGACGGGTTTGGTATTTGGACTGTTCTGGCTCTTGGTATTTGTGGTGGCTCCTTTCTTGATCCAGTCGCTTAACCGGGATGGTTTGGCAGGGGATGAATCGGGTGGAGGCATGCGCGGTGACATCCCGTATGGAATGGAAGATGTATAAGCACTTGCGAGAGGAGGCACAGCAAGACTGTATCCGTAAGAATAGCCACCATCCAGGGGGTGGTCATATTTACAAGTAGGGCCAAATCTGCAGAGTCCGTAAAGAGCATAATATGAACATACAGGTTGTCCCTGCATACATGAACATGATTTCAAACAATTTTTTTTTTTGTAGAGAAAGAGTATATCAAGTTGGATCACCATCCGAGAGGACAACGAGTCCGGTACTTCACTTAACAGAAGAATGCAATGGGTTTGATTGAACCGATTAGCTATACTTCACTTAACACAAGAATGCAAATTTCCTAAAAAATGCATCCTAATAATGGGGGAACAGAAGAGTGGGAAAAAATCAAAACCGCTGAATTGTGTCATCTAAGATTTATGTAATCTGCCTGAAATTCAACTTGTTCCAACATGCCTTTTATCTTTTTCTCTATTATTTCAAGGAATCAACTTTTATTATATTAAAATGAAAAAGGAACAATTGACATGGGGATTGGTTAATAAGACTCAATAAATTCTCTAAATTCATAGCTCACAAGTTAATAGGCCAAACAACATGCCAAAAGCAGAAGTTGATAAACAACATTTGTCCCAAATCCCAAGCAATTAAGTCAGGCACTTAACCCAGATATTCCGCAATAAACACACAGATTTTTACTTGACATTTGAATGCAATTCTAATTACAATGTTGACATTGCCCCACAAAGGTCCACCTAGTCAACTACAGATACTTTTTAGCACCCAAAAAAAGAGATAATAAATAAACCTGCCCCAGAATTTACATGCATGGAACCAAAAAAAAAATAAAAAAATATTTCATTAGCTCTAGAACTACATTACAGTTTTAAAGAAGAGGACTTTGAGAAAAGGGTTAATGTCTTAATGATCACATCAACATAGCAGCAGCAGCATATTGATGTTAATTAAAATTGAAAAAGATCAATATATGATAAATAATGAACTCACCCAAGTTCAGAAACTGATGTATCAAGCCATGGATTGGTGATCATTAAAATCATTCTAATATGATTCTGTCCTTTTCATGTTATTTGTATTCAATTGGCGATTGCAAGATAACTCTAATCATGAAGACAAAATTTCGAAGTAACTTACAGGCCTTATGGGGAGTCCAAGTGGGCCAAGAGAATTTGGAGTTAATTGCAATATCTTCTCTCTGGGGTGGTGATATTTGCAATCTGGTCCATATTTACAGCTTCCATGATTCATGAAATATCGGCATTCTGGTTGATCTGGTCGTTCAGGCAGATTAGTGACTGATAGCTGCCCATTGGAAGCTGGGGTAGTGAAGGCACTACCAATGGATAATGGGCTGACAGTTCCCTAGTAGTGATGAATAGGCATGATGTAAGAGACAGAAGTAAATAAGAGATATTGGTGACAATTCTGGAAAGTGCCAAAGATGCAGTGACGTTGGTATAAATGACTGATAGATGCTTTGTCATAAGAATAAGAATACATGATTAAGACAGAATGCAGCTTCACTAATATTTCTAGCAATATCCATGATAGTTATGCATTCCCATACAAGCAACATGATTCAGAAGGTCTAGAAAAGAGAGAGGGCTTATTCCCTGATTCCTACATGACATTTAAAACTAATTCATTCATCATATACTGTATTTGCTTCAGATCAATTCCTTTGGCATTCCTGTATCTTGTTGTACCTGTACACGCTACATAAGGCCTAAAAGCTAGGACCAATTCCAGTAAGCCAATCCTATGTAATAAATTTCTTAAAAACTCCCATCCCTAAATATTTGCTTTAAACAGCATAACAATACTCACCCATTTATTTTCTAAGGCATCATCTCCATAGGGAAAACTGCCGAGCTTGCATAAGGGATTAGGTAATAAATAAAGGTGATTCACTAACCAGACAAGGAAATAAATGCTAAATTCCAGAAATAACAGAGACAGGAAAGATAAATCAGCTGGCATCCAGAACACTGTAGCGACTCAAGAGGATAAAGATGCAATGCTAAACTAATAAACAGAAAAATGTGTAGATCAAGAAATAAAGGAATAAGGAAAAAGTTCAGCAATTCATCTAGCAAAATTTCAGAGCTGTAATTCATATAAGAAACGAAAAGAAATATATTAAGTTCTAGCTATCCAGAAAATGCACTTCAACGGAATTCAAATCTAAACAGGGAATGATAAATGACAAAAATCAAACGAATGCAAAGAAATGGCCCAACTGCCAAACCCAAACAATAAAACAACATCATTTTTAAAAGACAACAGAGTCCAGATACCATATATGTATTCCATCCCTGTGAGTGAGATAGATATAACGGCATGTAGTTTTGTGGAACTTGAAGGAAAGAACCAGCAAAATAAGTTGGTTTAGGCATTGATACAGCAGAGAGTTCATCTACAGGTATCATGCCAGGTGAAGGTGCATTTGCAGTGCCACCTGAACCATAGACAGGTCCTACTGCAGGTAAAACATTAGCAGCCGAGGCAGGTTGAGGGTGATGAAACTTGCAATCTGGTCCATATTTACATAATCCAGTCCGCATATAATATTGACAGAGTCTAGCATCCTGGCAATTAAATTGTCAACAACAAGCAACATAGTGGCACTAGATTAATCCATTTTCATAAACGTAACTACATCAACCTGAAGCATAATAAATATAGAAATAATACCTGACGCATTGGTAGACCCAGAATATTCATCGAGGCATCAACCTGCCTATTTTTAGGGTGATGATATTTACATGTGGGTCCATACTTGCAAGTGCCTGTCCTCAGATAATGCTGCAAGATAATAACAATGAATTACATAAGGCAGTAAATTTATTAAATTGCAAATCATTCTAATCAAGAAGTACTTAAGAGTTCAATAAATGACAGATAACAGTTAATCACTAAAGTATCAATGATTTTGCAGCACATAAAGAAACAACAGTTCTTAATTTCAAAGTGAAAGAGATTACTTGCAATATCACCAGTTCGCACTTAGCAGCTGCCATAGCAAGCTTCCCACCACCCAATAATCCAAAACAAATGGCTGAAGCAACGAATTACGAATTATCTAAATCTACATGTAGACAGATTTGAGCTAGCCAGAAAGTTTAAAAAGTGCTATTATCAGGACCACAGGGTAAACATGACTAAGTCTTAAGCCATGGAGAAGTCATTGTTCAGCAACATCAGAAAAGTATCTTAGACTGACCATATACCCTACATAGAAATGTCTATCAATATCTTGAATTTTGCGTTGGTAATATGATGTGTGTGTATATATATATATTGTCTTTTTTATTGTATATGAAATCTTAAAGAAAAGAAATTGAAGTAAATGAGATAAGATGGCCCCTTTCCTACTAAAAAACCCAATCGACAAAGGCAGTCCAAAAATAAGTTTGTTAAAAGGAAGATACAAAATAAAACCATATACCAAAAGGCAAGCTATATCAGCTAATTCCTCACACATGTTTACACTACCTTACCATAAATGAATATAAAGATGATGATGACTTTCCTATTCCAATAACCCCACGAATGAGAAAGAAACAGATATTGTTGCTCCTTACTGAGCAATAGCCTAGTAGCCCCTTGTGACAAAGAAGGATTCACTCATTCACTTAATACAAAAGGAACCTGCAGAATAATGTTGTATGGACTACATGAAACAAATTTTTCAGATGAACAATAATAACTAAATTATAATCTCAACTTTTCAAATAGTAACACTAATAACTAAATATTACTTAATATTCATAATGTGATTAGTCAAATCACATACTGGCATTACTAAGGTTCGGAAATATACTTCCTAAAAATGCCCAAAATCAACATCATTCAAACAAAGATGTTATGAAATTAAAAGATGGCAGAAAAAACAATGCAGTCTAAGAATTAGAGGTGCCATAATCCGGTAAAAATTGTTAAAAATAAAACAAAAAGATCATTACCCCACATTCTGGTTGTCCAGCTCGTTCTGGTAGTTCACTTGTGTTTTTAACATCAAACACCTACCCATCGTCAACAACATCAAACAACGTAAAGCAAAACCCAGTGATCAATCATTTCATCCAATTAAAAAAGCAAACCAAAATAACACATAAATTAAATACGAAAATAGCTGATTTTTGTAGCAGTATTCACCTGTCGCGCATCAGATGGGTGATTGAAACGACAATTGCTTCCATAACCACAAGAACCCGTTCTCAGATAATAAATGCAATCGGGTTCACCCGGACGATCCGGATATGTACCCGCCTCATTACCCACCCTATCCTTATCATCATCGTCTACCTTCAACCGTCTCATTGCCTCTGCACCACCAATCACACACTATACACTACATCAATCGAACAATGGGCACAGTACTATTCCAAACTAGATTTATATTCTTCGGGGAGAAACTAATCAGAAATTTGATGCATCAATGGCGTAACAAGACTACAGGAACCGATCACCATTTTCAGCAACAACAGAAACAAAACGAAACGAAAACAAAAACAAACAAAAGAAAATAAAAAGGGCGATCATCAAAACGGGGAAAGATCAGTGCTTT
Source organism: Hygrophila difformis (assembly GCA_030278955.1). Classification (NCBI taxonomy): domain Eukaryota; kingdom Viridiplantae; phylum Streptophyta; class Magnoliopsida; order Lamiales; family Acanthaceae; genus Hygrophila; species Hygrophila difformis. The sequence continues at coordinate 235,154 of JAOANR010000309.1, read as the reverse complement.
AAAAATACATCAAGCACAAAAAAATGGTATAAATTTCGATCTGATGGAATAAAAATCCGCACCTTCAACTCTGTCGGTCGCCGAAGCATTCCTCTGCAGCTTCCGATTCCCCGGCATCGATTCCCCCAAAAATTCCAAGTTACTCGATACTATGAATCTTCTACTGTATATAAAATTATTGCACTGTATATAATGCCACCACTATACACACATGCGTGTGATTGTGATCAATGGCGAAAATTCAGAAATCACGCCAACTTTAATGCAACCAAAACAAATTAAATACACAAAACCAAATAAACAAATCAAATAAATATCAACAGCAATCTACCACTCGGATTTTATCACCATTCTATTATAAAAACTTGAAATTATTCCATTATTCTATTGCTGAACTTCGAATTTCAGCCTTCAGATCTTTGAATTTAGTCGGGAATTTTGAAGAGGGGAATTGTTTACGAGAGATTTTCTCGCACTCGTGTTACGATTACTTCAAATACAACTACAACAATAAAAATACCGGAATAATAATAATAATAATAATAATAATAATAATAATAATAATAATAATAATAATATTTTACGGAGTATATTTAAATATTTTATTTAATATTTTTAGTAAAGCAAAAAAAGTATTTTATTTACTACTTCCTCAATTTTTTTTTAAGGTTATACTTCTTATAATTCAAATTCGATTTAAGTAAAAATTTTAAAAATTTGATATTTAAAAAATTCGATTTAAGTAAAAATTTTAAAAATTTGATATTTAAAAGTTATAAGATGAGACGAATCTAACAAGATTTCAATTGGCTATATTTTATCTTCTATAACTATAATAAAAATAGAAGTTGGAATTCTATAATAAATAATAAAAAAAATCAAAGATAACAGTTAAAAAAAATGGATGGAGTATTTACTTCATACTTTTATAATTTTTCTCCCTCACCCAGTCACCCTAACACTAATATAATAATTATAATGATGACATATTTATTTTGAATTTTTCACAAATAAATATTTATTTTATTAGTTTTTGGGAAAAAAAATACATTTCTCTTATTTTTATTAATACTAAAATACAAGTACAGGTATTACTATATTTTTCCCAGTCCACTAAATCAGTGTCCTTGTTTTTTGTTGCAGGAGGGAATATTAAAAAAAATAAGAAGAAAAATAAAGGGTAAAGTATGGGGGGAAACCGCAATGACAAATATGTCCCTGTGTATTTTGGCATATTGAGACTTAATACGAAAAAAATATTAAATATGTATATTTTTTTTAAAAAAACCCAAATCAGTTTTTTATTTTATTTTATTATCAAAACAGTCTGCTACAAGTGCCAATTATATTCAAATCAGTTCATTTTTATTAATTATGCTCTAATTACTGATGTGACAATAGTTTAAATTTAAATCTAATGCGGCATAATATTAATCATTTTTTTTATATATTTTGTCAATTTAGTCCTAAACTTTTATTTTGTTTCATTTAGTCATTTACTCAAATCATTCATTTTTATATTTAGTTAATGAAGAATATGAATATACAATACAAGAATAATATGTTATAGCGATCGAAAATTTTGGTAAAATTTGGTCACTAAAGAGGTTAGTGACCAAAATTCGTTAACTATCACAATATTAGCGACCGAAATTCACAACTTTTCTAATAGTGATAAATTTATTATGAAGATGTTTGTGAGCGAGCGGATCCACTCTTAAATCGCTCCCCACCATCCCATATGTGTATATGAAAGTAATTATCTAATCTATATATATATTAAAACATTAGTGAACAATCCATCCTATATTTAATGTAGTGTCTCCATTCTAATTTTTATAAATTTTTGCATTTTTTAATTTATCAATTTTAGATTTTCACATTTATTTATTTATTTATATAGATTTTCAGTTTTTGAAATATATGGCATTCCTACAATATTCACTTTTAAAAAGATTTAAAAGATTTGAAATTTGAAATTTTGCATATCTTATTTTATCTATATTATTTTGCATTTTTAATTTACTAATTTTAGATTTTCACATTTATTTATTTATTCATTATAGATTTTAGTCTATAGTGTATAAAATTTATCATTTACTTATAAATTCTCACTCTATCATCATATCCTGTCACTATATATTCATTTTTAAAAAGATTTGAAAGATAAAATTTGAAATTTTATATTTTTTATTTTATCTATGTTGGATTTTATTTATTTGTATTTTTATTTAGATTTTATTATTTTAGATTTTTTATTTTATTTATTTTAAATTTTATTGCTGCATTTAGAATTTATTTATAAACCATAGGATCATGACGAGCTTTTGCACTAGCAACTAAGAATTATGTTGCGTTTATATTTTAATATGGTGAACATATTGTAATGCCCGTAATTTTGTATAAGTTTGGTCTCAACTTTGGTTATATTTTTTGTATGATGAATGATGTAATCAAAATGTACATTGCACGTCAAATTTATTTATTCATGTTAATGATATGTTAATGTGTATATAGAAATCACGATTTTTAGTTTTTAAAAGATATTTAATTTCCAATTTATATGGAGTTCTCACAATTTTATTTTTTTTAAAAAAATGGAATTTCAAATTTAAATGGAATTCGCAGTGTATATATGGAATTTATATTATGAAAAGATACATTAATGAATATATATATAAAAAAATATTTGTATATATTAATTAATGTATATATAGGCCATATTTTTACAAAAATATGTCGCTTCTCTTAAAAGTAATATACAATTATATAGTTGCGAATAGATCCATCAGTAAATAAAGTAAATAAATACTAGTAACTAAAATAGGCCACGAGAAGGAGGTCTCTCCACTTTGGGGCCAAGATATTTTGATTTAGGCAAATGGACCATTAAAATGATTTTGGGCCTAAATTTAGGCAATTTGGCCGAATTCGGGTTGCGATGGCTTAAAAGGGAAAAATTATTTTTTTTAATCTACTCCCTATGTCCCATTATTTTTGTCTCAAAACTTTTGGACACGTCATCCAATACATTTGTTTAACATTTAATATCTTAAAATGTACATATGTAAAAATTACTTAAAATATATATATTCTAAAATTTCATGATTAGACAAATCTAACAAGACCAAATTTGACTATATTTATTCGTATATAATTACGATTACATTGGGTCAAAGTTGATTAATAAACAATATTAAAAAGTCAAAATGAGTAACTTTAAGTGCGACGGAGGTAATATTTTTTAAGAAATACTCCATCCGTTTTATAATAAGTGTAACACTAGGAAATGACACAGGATTTAAGGTAAGTTAATAAAATTTATTTAGTTGAAATAAATAAATAAATAAAATAAGTCACATTTGACTTTATTCCTTTTGAGTTTTAATTTAATGAATATAAAAAATTAATAATTAAAAATTATTAACCTTCAAACATTTCAAATATAGTAATGTAACACTTATTTTCAAACACCCAAAAAGGGAAAGTGTAACACTTAAAAAACGGATGATGTAATTCATTAATCTATATTTTAATAGATTTATAATTGAAGAAAAACAAATACTCAGAAAATTGTGATTGTGATTGGTCAAAGTAAGTTCATATTGAAAGGCTAATTGCTACAATTTCTATAAGTTTGAAAATTTTCTCTATAATGCCGGTATTAAATGAAGTTTTAACGTCTGAAACAAATAATCTATTGATACTAGAAGAGACATCTTATAATAAGGAAGAAATTAAAGCGGATCATGCTAAGCTATTACCTTTGTTGATTAATGATAAGAAGAATGTTTATAATAATATAATGTCTGTAGTTGATAGTGATGGGTGTTGATTAATTTTTCTTTATGTGGTGGAATTGACAAGATATTTATCGATAATTTATCTATAAAATATTATGTTTAGCCATTCATGGTAGATGTAATATTGTGTTGTCTGTAGTATCCAATGGAATAGCACCCTTACTCATTACAAGAGGTAGGACTGCACATTCTAGATTTGGTATTTCACTAGATTGTGACGAGAATTCTACATGCAAAAAACTTACCTCAGAAAATTATTTAACATCTCTTCTCATTAAAACAAACTTCAATATTTGGGATGAAAATTCTTGAATAGTAGAATGATTTTGAGCTTGTCTGAATTAACCAAATTCTCCATTCAATTTCAGAGGAAAAATTCCACTCACAATTTGTTTTACTATGAATATATATAAAAAAAAAATAGATGTCAACATTTAAAGAAGGATAGACTCTATCTTCAAAAACCAATTTTTACCCATGTCAGTGATATGTTGCAATATCACGTGTTACTGTAAAGAGGGGACTCGAAGCATTAATAGTAATTAGGATGGATTAACTTATGATACTATAAGAAATGTTATTTACAATGAAAATTATATATGGCAAAAATTTGCACAATGAATACTTCATGTACATGATGGTAATTGGTAAAGCTGGTATTAATCTTGAAGATGTACAATTAGATGTGACATTTCCATATGATAATTTTATAAACTCTACGCGAGATTCTAGAGAGGCATTGATGTTTTGATAGCTGTGAACTCACTTGTGTTTTTGTGGGAATAAAACAGATTATTTCTTAAAAACTGATATATATAAATATACATTTTCATTTGCAGACATACGTTCCATGATATAATTGTTAATTGTAGCAACAATATCATTGGTAGGAGTTAATATATAAAATTTTTTGGATTTGAAGTGGTGCGGTTTATATTTGTATATACAATCATTTGACAATATTTGTCAAAAGGATGAAAGCATAGATAATGCCAATGAATTATTTTCACTGGAATACCTAAACACGATCAATTGTTCTGGATTGAATGGGGGTTGCATAGTCATGCTTCTTAGGAATATATATCCATCAAATAAATTATGTAATGGAAGTAGGTTGATAGTAACCAAGATGCGGAATTAGATAGTTGTGGTTAAACTAATTTTCGGGAAACCATGAAAGTATAAAATTCTTGATTGGTAAAATGATTACGAGCCTATTTGGTTTAACCAAATTTTTTATTCGATTTGAGATGAGAAAATTCTCACTCACAGTTTGTTTTGCTATGATTATAAATAAAAGTTCATGTCAATCTTTAAAGAAAGTCGGATTTTATCTTCCAAAATAAGTTTTTAGTCATGAGCAGTTATGTTGTAATATTTCGTGTCACTAGTAAGATGTGGCTAAAAGTATTAATATGCAATTAAGAATGATTAACTTAAGATACCATAAAAATTATCGTTTACAATGAAATTTATATATGATAGAAAATTTGCAAAATGGATAGTTGATGTAGGTGATGGTAAAACGGGTATTGATTTTGGAGAAGTACAATTAGATGTGACATTTTCGGATGATATTCTTATGAACTCTACAGGTGATCCTATAGCGGTAATTTTTTAAAGTACATATACAAATATAAACTGCACCATTTCAAATTCAAACATTTTAAAAGATAGTGTTATACTAGCCTCTATCAATGAGATTTTCACCAATGAAAAATTTTCAGCAAATTGTTAGAAAAATTTTCATATTATGCTTCATACTTATTTTTAAATTTTTATTTTATCTTAATTTAAATTTCAAATCAATAAAAATATTATTTTAATAGTTATTTTCATTGATCTGTTATGTTTGTACGGACAAGCCACAGAAGCTAAAGAACACGGTATAATATAATTTCTTTGTTAGTTTTAAAATAATTAAATTATATTATCATATACATTATCTTTTGAATATATAAAAAAAAATCATTACACATTTTTCATTACTCAAAATATTATTTATATTATTACTGTATGAAGTATAATATAAATATATTTTATATAAAATATAAAATTATGCCCGTCGAGTCTCGACGGGTTATTTACTAATTTTAATGTATATAAATTACTATTAAACACATAATTCTCACTTTCCTAATTTATTTATAAAACTTTCTGAGTGAGGTTTTAAACCTAAAGGGATGCGAGGCTATAGGGTTATTTGGCAGGCATATAAATTACTAGTTTGAACAACATATACAAGTTAGAAAATGATATTGAGAATTCATGCATAGCCATGTGAATTGTAAGAATAGATTGTAAATAAATTTATTTCCTAAAAATGTTTTTATCAATGTTAGCATCAAAATAATTAGTTTTACCAACAGCAGTTGGCTTGAGTGGATGGGGGCTCTAGTCGCTTAAGCAAGGTCTCGGGTTCGAGCCTTGTGTATGCAAAAAACTGCTTTGGGAGAGGCGCCCTTAATTGCCCTTGCAGATCCTCGAGGGATTAGTCTTGGGTCCAATGTGGCCCGAGGATACCCTGGTATTCACCTAAAAATAATTAGTTTTAAAATGCATTATAGTAGTATTTCGTGATATAGGGAGTTTTTGGTCATTTTGGGGTTACAATATTAAATGCGTGTATGACTTCGAGTCCTAGGAAATACTCCTACTTGGAATATTTTTGCCCTTTTGTCCTTTTCAACATAACATATTTAGTAAATCACGACCGTTCGTGGGGCAAATGTTTGTAGCGTTAGCTTTAAGCAGGAAGATCTCCACCGTCCACGTTTCTCCATCCGGCAGATTAGCCATAACGAAATCGCGGCCGTCGGATTCGGTCATTGCTGGGACCCACTTAAAGTGGAAAATGTAAAAGCATGGGGCCCAGAAAACCGACTTTGTATTGAAAGAAAACTTAATGCGGAGAGAATTAATTTAATTAATCAAATTGAAGTCAACTAAAAGTAAGTGGCCTAACTACCAATTTCACACATTTGCTTTAACTAATAAAATACGAGAAAATGCCTATTTCTAATTTAGGACTTTAAAGTGATTAATTAAAAGAAATGCAAGTATAATTCTCAAAGAATTTGCCACATCGGATATCTTTTTCTAAAAAATATATGTATTCATGTAATTGGTTTGTGGTCAAACCCACTATTACAATCATTTTATTTTTTATAATTTGTACTCTTACATACGAATGTCAATATTTATTAAAAAAAAAATAAATTATATTACTATACACTGGGAAAAAATAATGATATAACGAACATGCTGTCAATCTTCCTACACGAAATAATCTAAAATGAATAGACAATGTATTATGTTAATAATTTAAATATTTTAGAATGATTAGCATGCAGTCAATTAATTGACAATGAGTTTCATTTTTTATAATAATATTGGATTTGGAACAAAGAGATGATGGGGACCAGGAGGCATAATCCAAGAATGTTTTTATAAGGACATAGAAGCTCCACATCTACCAATTTTAGGATGATAAAAAAGAACGAGGAGAAAATGTAGTAAATATATTCATTTCATTATCATTTAAATAAATAAATAATTCTTTTAAATTTTGAACATGTTGAAGTAATAAGGTAAAGGGAGGACTAGATAAGCTCGTGATCAAGTTGAGTTCGTGTTTGGCTCGGGTGTAGCCAAGGACCTTTTTCTCCTCAAGGGAGGCTACCGGAAAATGATCAAACCGATTACGGGTTCGGATTAACAATAATGCGCCCACAATTGACTGAATCTTCTTTGAATTGATCAAAAATAGCAAGATACAACGGAGAATCTGCCTGTTGTTAAGAAACAACGGCGGAATTCACCAAAAACAGGGAACCAAACTACCAGCTGCTAAGGAGCAACGGTGGATTTGGGAATGGTAACCGCTACAAACTAGGCTAGATTCTAAGGAAAGCTGTAAAGGAAAGCTGTAAAGAAAGCAGTAAAGATAACAAGGAATTAAAATTGATAAAAGGAATTTGGGGGTTGGATTGATCTCTCTGATTTCGAGTGTGTCGACCCCTATTTATAGCCGGAGCTGGAATAACCGCTCTCCGGCTAACTCCTCTGAGCCGAATTCTTTCTCTCTTTAATTCGGTTGTTTTGGTTTCGGCTGTTTCTTCCTATTTCGGCCGAAATCTTCATCAGCTTCGATTTCCTCCCTTCGGTTTACTATGTACTTTCGGCCTTATTAATCTTGAGCCCATCTTCTTTTGGGACTTCCTCTTTCTTCCGGCCCATGTCTTATGGCCCAATAGCTCTTTCGCGGCCCATTATTCCATATGGCCCCAACAGATGCCCTCCTTACTTGGGCGAATTGCTTTCATGCGAAAGAGCCCAAGTAACCTCCCTTTCTTCTTCCTTTTGGCGATTATTTTCTTCTTCTTCGAGGATACTCTCCATCACTTCCCTATTTACGTAGCCTACCACGTATTTGGAGTGAACTGCCTTTTCAACTTCTCTTCTCTCTCTCTCTCTTTCCACCTTCTCCGATGGAAAATCCCTCCGCTCCTGTTACTGCTCTTTCTGCTGATCTTCTCAGAGTTGAGAACTCGTTTGCTTCTCATTCTGCAGTTCGTCTCCTGCCTGAGGGCTTCTATTCCTTAGGTCCGTTGAGCATTCCTGAGGACATCGATGAATGTACTGCTCGGATCTTTGATAATCGTTCCGTTCTTTTATATGAGCCTTGTTTCTCCTCCAAGCTTTTCCCTTCATCTTTCGCTAATTGGTCTTCGCCCTCTCCTGATTATGTGGCGTGGTATCATCATCTCGAACCCCACTGTCATGACTCTTGGAATAAGTCATCTGTTTATCGTATGATTTCTCTTAGTACCTTGCCACTTCCCACAGATCTTCGCCCTATTCAGGCCCTTCTTTGCTTTTGGAATCCTTCTGTGAACTGTTTTTGTTTCCCTTGGGGGATGATGACTCCCACCATTCAGGATGTGAAACTTCTCCTTGGCCTCTCTGTTCGTGGGGATAACCTTGCCATTATGTCGTTGCCCAAGGAGAAAAATACTGGCTTTTCCTCTGGCGATTCCTTTGCTAATTGGATCACTTCCCATCAGAGTGATCCTATTTCGCCTGCTCCACACCCTTCAGAGCCTCTTGCTTTCATGATGTATTTCCTTATGAAATTCTTCTGGTGTGTCCCTTCTAAGGGTGTCCTCCTCGAGACACACTCTTTTGCTTCGGCGCTTCTTAATCATGTGACCCTGCCCTCAGCCGATTTCTTCCTCGCTCATCTGTATGCGGGTATTTCGGCTACTGTGTCGGGTTGGGAGAAAGGTTCGTCTGATAAAGCTCGTGGCCCATTATGGTTCCTTCACTTGTGGTTGGTTTGGCACTTTCGTGACATTTCTCAGTTTCATCCCCATAATATTCGTCCTAATCATTTTGTCGCTCCTGATCTTCTTAGAGCATCCCTTCCTCCTTTGTCGATCCCTCATTGGATCAACTATTTCCTGGGTCGTACTGTCGAACAAGCCTTTTCCCATTATCACTACCGGAAAACTGACTTTGCTTGGGTCAGGGAGATTGCTACTTCTCCCTTCGGGACTCCTCTTCCTTTAGCTTTTGCTCAAATCTGGAATAGGTGCATATTACCCCGTCCGATCTTCAATGGTTCCACATTTGTATCTGCCAAGTCTGCTATTCCTTTCGAAGTTTACAATCCCCATCTAGTTAGCCGTCAATTCGGCTTTGGTCAAGACTTAGTGGAGGCCCTCAGAGCCGGTAGACGCCTTTCTGCTTCTGCCAGTCGTCAGCAATGCTCCCTCTATCATAAACGTTTGATCTCCTTCAAGGTTTGGAAGTTTGCCGTTCGTCCAGGGTCCGTTACCTCCCGCTTTCAGTCTTGGTGGAACGGTGTTGCTGGTGTCTTTTTTAGTGCCAACCTTGATTCGGTTCTGCGGAGGGGTGGTTTTTCTCCTATTCTGGCATTCTCTTCTGTCCCTTCATCATCTCCGGGTTCCACTCCCCAGCGCATTCTCGGTTCGTCTTCTGCTTCTCGCCCAGGTATGTTTCTTTCCCTTTCCTCTTTGATCGTTGCTTGCTCCTTTTCCTTTGTGTCTCACTTATCCGATTTCTTCAGATGTTCCTCGCTCCTCTACTTCAGAACCTGGTCGAAAAAGGCCTGCCTCGCCTTCGGCCTCTCTTATCGACTTTCTCCCTCCTACTCAGACCAAAAGGCGTTCGTCTCATTCACCGCTTGGCAGAATCCCTGCCTCCCTTTTTGCGGTTTGTTACACTATTCTTTTCCTTTTCTAGGCTCTTATCGTTCGACTAATTTCTTTTTCTTATTCTTGTCAGGTCCCACCTATTTTGCCACAACCCGATGTTCAACCACTTCCAACTGTGGTATCGGCTTCTCCGGTAGCCGAATTTCGCACATCGGCCAGTACCAGTAATTTGGCCGTTCCCGCTAGTTCTTCTGCTGTTAACCCTCGGGGTTTGATTGCAAGCTCTACTTCGGCCGACCCTTCCGTCCCCCTTTCGGTCGATCGTCCTCAGCCTATTACGGATTCTGTTACACCCTCGTCTTTAGTTGTTCCGAAACCGTCTGGCCTCCCACCTAGTGGTATGACTGCTGATGAAACCCCTGCCGATCAGGTCCCTTTATCGCCATTTCCTGATCGGCATGTCTTGGACGATTTCTTTTCTCCCGCGTCTCTGGTTTCTCGTCCGTCGGATCTTTCTACTCACCTTGGCGATTGTTTGGCCAGGCTATGTAATCTAATCGGCCGGCAATCTGACGTGGAATTCGTCAACCCTAAACCGATCCTTATTCTCTTGTCTCATCTTGAGCAACAATTTCATGACGAGATGGTATCTCTGAATTTGAATGGTACTCTTCAGATGATTACGAAGTCTGTCCTCTCAATGGATCAGGAACTCATGGCTCACTTAAAAATGCGACATAAGCTTGCCGCCGAACGTGAGGCTGCAGCCTCTTCACGAGCCATCTTTGACAATTATTCTGCAGAGTATCGGGCTCAAATGAGTAAGCTGTCCGAAGTGGAATCTCAGGAACTCAAACAGTCCGAGGACCTTTCTTTGATTCGGGCTGAGATAGCCAAGCTCCAGCGACAAGAGAAGGATTTGGAATTAACTTTGGCTCACACTAAGCGAAAATCGGCCGATCTGAAACAATCGATCAAAACTCTTCGTCAATCGGCCGAAGCTCCCAGGGCCAAAATCTTGGATTCTCAGGAGGATGCTTCTTATTTGGCCATGCGGATCAGTTTCAACGATTTCATTCTTGGTACCTTCCAAGAAAAATGGGCCGAAACCCAGTCTTTAGTTGGTCAACTGGATTCGGCCATCAAGAGCCTTGGTGGGCAAAGTGTCGTTCAAGTCCTTTCTCCACATGTCTTATTTCCTTTGGACCCTTCCGAAATAGAGTCGTCCCCTTCGGGCGATAACCCACCTTTGCCAATCATTCCTTCAGGTACCCTGTTTCCTTCCATTTCCTGTTGTGTTTTTCTTCTTTTATGCTCTCTTACTTATTATTCCCCCTTTTCTTTTTTCTCTCCTAGGGAAAACTGGTGCTTCCTGTGGTGCTGGTTCATCGACCGTTCACCTCCCTCCTGGTGACACTGCTGGCCCTTCTTCTTCAGCAAGTCCGAATCTGATGACGTCTTCGGTTAATCCTACTACCGATACTTCGCGAGGCTTGGATGATGCTATTCCTTTCGATACCCAGGAAGACCACTAATTTGTTTTTATATATCAATTCTGTGTTTTGACTTGTCTTTTGTCAAGTGTAAATTTCGGTCACTCTTTTTCTCTTGACAGCTGTAATCGGCCTTTTTTAGACTATGTTGGCCGATACATTGTACTTGGATTCGTATCTTCTGTATCTTTTGCAATGCGATTCGTATCCTGTTACTTCCATTGTTTTCGGTCTCCTTTATTGCTGATTTCTGAATATTAGCAGCTTTTTCCGGGAATCAGCTGTAACGTTTTCCCATAAATAACATTTACTATTGACCGTTTCTTCCGCTGAGCACTTATCTCTTCCTATAAATACCCGGCATTGTTGACACTTATCCATCACTTCCTTTTCTCTTTTTTTTTCTAATATGGATTTCCCTTCTCCCTTGTTCAACTTCCTGTCTCCAGTTCCTCCATGGTCTTTGGCAAGTATTCTTGTGCAAGGATTTCCAGAAGTGGTACGAAAATCTTTCGCTTGTGCAACACGAGTTCAACTAATGCCCCTTTCACCATGTTCGTGTGGACGAGGACCTTTATCTATTATTCCAAATGCAGGTCTCGACGGTTATGCTGATGTGCCCCTTTTCGACTTTGCGGTTGCATATCCTGTCGGACCTTTTCTAATGGGGGGCCCACTTCTTTTCCTTGCTGCACTTCTCATCTTCTCGTCCGAGATGGTGCGGAGGCTGTACCTGAGGCTTGGTGGTTGGGTCAATCGGCGGCGCTGCTGTTCTGAAATCAGTGGTCTCGCCTTCGCCGATATCTCTAGGCGGCACTTGTACAAGGCTGGGAATCCTCCCACTTCCTTTCGTTAGGACCTTTCCCTTGTATATGCCTGCTTAGTATAGGACGTTTCCCTTGTATATTGTAATTTCGGGCTATCGACGCCGCTTTCGGCCGAAGTAGCACCTTCTTTGTACTTATTCGTTCATGCAATAAAATCTTTACTTTTTCGCATCGCTTAATGTTTAATCCCATACTGATGGATAGTATTTCTTCATGTATCTTGCATTAACTGGATTTGACATCTGCTCACCATTTTCGTCCACCAAAACGTACGCTCCATTCGGTAATCTTGTGTGAACAATAAATGGTCCCTCCCAATTGGGACTCCACTTACCTAATCGGCCATCCTTCTGCTTAGGCGGCCATATAACTTTCCAAACTAAGTCTCCAACTTCAAACCGCTTAAGACGAATTCGCTTATTGTACCAATCGGCCACAATATCTTTATTTTTCTGCAAATTCTCAAAGGCCTGCACCCGATTGGAATTTATCTCCAATAACTCATCTTTCATCGCACAATCATACTGTTCGGCCGACATTGAATCCGCCTGGCTTGTTCTCAATGTCGGCACTGTTATTTCGGCTGGCAATACTGCATCCATTCCATAAGTCAGCCGAAACGGTGTGAACCCAGTAGCTGAAGTCTTAGCATTTCGATAAGCCCACAATGCTTCAGATAACTTCTCGTGCCATTTTCTTGGCTGATCTTCCATCATTTTCTTTATAATTCCTATTAGCTGTTTGTTTGTGGCCTCTGCTTGTCCATTTCCCTGCGGGTAATATGGTGACGAATGCACAATTTTTATCCCGTATTCGTCTGCAAAGGCCTTGACTTTTTCTCCCACAAATACAGTTCCTCTATCTGTTAGAATTGTCTGTGGGATCCCGAATCTATAAATCAACTGTCTCTTAATAAACTCAATCACCTCCTCTTGTGAAATGCTGACATACGCCTGAGCTTCGGCCCATTTTGTGAAGTAATCTGTTGCCACTAGCACGAACTCATGTCTTTTCGACGAAGAGGGATGAACTTTTCCTATGATGTCCATGGCCCATCCTCTGAATGGCCATGGTTTGATCATTATATGTAATTCTTCGGCCGGTAACTTCTGAATCGGCCCATGTTTTTGACATTCGGTGCATCCTCTTGCATATTTTTCACAATCAGGACCCATATTCGGTCAATAATATCCCAGCCGAATAATACTCCACTTCATCGATTTTCCTGCCCGATGCGCACCACATATTCCTTCATGAACCTCTCCCATTACCCTTCTAGCGTCTTCTTCTCCGACGCATCTGAGAAATATTCCATCAATAGCACGCTTGAATAATAATCCTCCTATTATGACGTAATCCATCGCTTTCCGTTTTTCAGCTGGACTAGCCTCCGAAGGATCTTCCAATATCTGTGCTATCTTTTTTATCCATTCGGCCTTCTCTGTTTCGGCCAAACGTACTTCTACATTTCCTGCTATCGGTATCAACCGATATTTAGCTGCATGTTGAGCCAATTCATTGGCTACTTCGTTCTTTTCTCTCGGGATATATTCAATGTACACCTCATCAAATTCTTCTAACAAAGTAACCGCTTCTTCATACAATCTAATCAACTGCGAACTCTTAACCGAAAAATTGCCTAACAATTGCTGAACAACTACTTGCGAGTCTCCTTTGACAATGATTGCTCTGACTCCTTCTTCTATCAACCGTTGTAATCCCGAAATTAACGCTTTATATTCGGCTTGGTTATTCGTATATGACTCTGGCAGTTGCACGAAATATTTGTATATCTTGCCCTCCGGTGTTTGTAGGGTAAACCCTGCTCCAACTCCTGAAGCGGCTTTAGAACCATCAAATGTCATTACCCATGGTTGCAAGTATACAATCCCTATCTCACCAACTTCTTTCGGCCGATCCTGATGATCGATGTCATCGGTTATCGGGTGTATCATATGATCAGCCAGAAAATCGGCTACAATCTATCCTTTCATAGCCCTCAAAGGTTGGTATCTCAAATCGTATGCATTTAACTTCATGGCCCATTTGGCCATTCTTCGGCTACTGACCGGATCATTCATCATAATCTTAACTATGTCAACCGAAGCTACCACTATCACTTGCCTTGGCTGAATATAATATTCTAATTTCTGGCATGCATGATAAAGACTTAAACATAGTTTATGAATCGGCGAGTACCTTACTTCGGCGTCCCTTAGGATTCGGCTAAGATAGTAAATCGCCCGATCCCTTCCTTCATCGTCTTCTTGCGCCAGTAATGCTCCAATAGATTCTTCGGCCGCTGCTATATACAACTTCAATGGCCGTCCTAAAATTGGAGGAACCAACACTGGTGGACTCATCAAATCCTGCTTCAATTGTTCGAAGGCTTTTTGTTGGTCGACTCCCCATTTGAACTCCTCTTCCTTCTTTAACCTCAATAAATCGGTTAGTGGTTTCGACTTTCCAGCCGCATTTGCTAAGAATCGTCTCAGAAAACCGATTTTTCCAAGAAACTTCTGTAGACTCTTCTTATCATGTGGAGGTTTGGCTTCTTGGATAGCCCTGGTTTTGTTCGCATCAACTTCTATTCCTTTGTTATGTACCAGGAACCCGAGAAAATTTCCTGCCTGTACTCCGAAAGCACACTTGGCTGGGTTCATCTTGACTCCATGCAGCCTCATCCTCATGAATACCTTCCGCAAATCGTTCAAGTGGCTTTCGATATCTTTGGATCGGACCATGACGTCATCAATATAGACTTCAACACAATCCCCTATGAGGTCATGGAAAACATAGTTCATGGCTCTCTGGTATGTAGCTCCTGCATTCTTCAGTCCGAACGGCATCACCACCCATTCATATATCCCTATGGCACCAGGGCACCGAAATGCAGTCTTGTGAATGTCTTCTTCGGCCATAAAAATTTGGTTGTATCCTGAATATCCATCCATGAAAGATAGCATCCCCTGCTTTGCGGCCGAATCAATCAACAAATCGACAATAGGCATCATATACTCATCTTTTGGAGTGGCTATATTAAGATTCCTGAAATCAATGCAAACTCTCAATTTTCCATTCTTCTTTATTACAGGAACAATATTTGATAGCCATTCTACATATTTAGCTGGCCTAACAAACCCGGCCGCTAACAATTTCTCTATTTCTTCTTTTATTTTTGGGACTAATTCGGGCGCTGCCCTCCTGGCCGGCTGTTTATGCGGCCTGAACCCTTCTTTAATAGGCAGTCTGTGCTCTACAATCGACCGCTCCAATCCTGGCATCTCTGTATAGTCCCATGCGAAACAATCCTTGAATTCGACTAGAACCTCCTTGAATCGACTTGTCATCTGCTGATCAAGATTCGCACTCAACGGGATCTCCCTCGGGTGTTCGTCTGTACCAACATTGACCATTTTCAAGGGGTCTTGAGCTTTGAAATCCGGCGTCCGCTTTGAAATTGCGTCTATTAAATCGCTCCATCCTGCTTTGTCGTCTGAAACTCTGAGTTCGGCCGATTCGAACTCGGTCGCTTGATTCGGTTGTGCCTCCATCATTTACTTTCTTCTTCGACTGGCCGTTCATCGGCCTGGTATCTGATTTCAAACCCCAAATCTGTCCAATCACACTCGATTACCTGCGGGTACCGATCCCCTACCACTGCTAGGAATGGTTGTATCGGTTCTTCATATAACACCGCATTAATTCGTCCGGCTGAGCTGACTGGAAATGGAGGTTGATCCCCATCTACTTCTTCTACTGTGCCATCCTTCTTCCAGAACCATACTTTCTGGTGAAGCGTTGATGGCAAACATCGGGATGTATGAATCCAGCATCGGCCTAATAGGGCCGCATACGGGACTTCTGCGTCCACCACGAAGAACATGGTCGGAATTGATATTGTTCCGACCGTTACATCCACCAATATACACCCTTCAGCCGCAGTTTGAGCCCCCACAAAACTCATTACCTTCATTCTCGTAGGGAGTAAATCTTCCTTCGAACGGCCTATCTTCGTTAGCGTGGATAGCGGCATGATATTAACTCTGGCTCCACCGTCGATAAACATTCTTCTAAGTGGTCTCCCATTGACCCAACCTTTAACGTATAAAGGCCTCACATGCTGGGACATCTTCGCAGTTGGAGGCAAAATCGTACCTGGTTGAGCTTCTGCAACAAATGCTTTATATCCTTCCTCAAACGATTTCTCTATTTCGGCTTCCGGCCGAAATACTTCAAGTTTATCGAAACAAAAATCCACTATGGGTTCTTCATCACCATAGTATTCTCCATCCTTTTGACAGAAAACCACAGCTGGTTTGGAATCCGACCAGTACTCCTCTTTCTCTTCGGTGGTTACCGTCACCATATTCGCGCTAGATCCGAAGTCGAACTTGAACTGCCCAACAGGAGGTGTATCACTATTCGGAATGATAGTTGTCTTTGGTTTCCATTCCCTGGTTCTGACTGGTCTAGGCTTCCATTCTTCTTTCGATTTCGGCTGCTCACTATCAATTTTCGGCTGTATTACTTTTGGCCGAAATTCAGTTTTGTTCTTTAGCCGATCCTGTCCTTCTTTCGGCTTCCTCTCTTCTTTTGATTCGGACCTCAAACGAGCCGAAAATACCCTATTGAGTATTCGTCCTCCCGAGAACGAACAGTCATCAGGGAAGTCCTCTTCCATATGCATCATATCATACTCCTCTTGCTCAGAAACAGCAGCTGCTTTAAGCCGTTGCATTCTTCGTTTGAAAGTACGATATGATCCCTTTCCTTTTGGGACTTTTCTCTCCTCTGCCCTCCAAGCTGAATGGTCATGCCGGCGTTGATCGAAATGCCTTCTTTCTGGAGAGTTTTGGACCCATCGGCCTACCTGAGTATTTGCTGGTGGCCTTCTAAGCTTTTTCATTTCGGGACTAACAGCTTCTTCAGGGACTGTGATCTGTATCACAGTCTTTCCATTCTGTTTATCGGCTGTTAACTTCATCTCTGAGTCCCATCCGTTGGTTATGATTTTCAACGTTGGTCTCTCACTCTTGTCTCCGACCTCGATCTCTTGATGTCTCTCCGATTGCTTGATCCATTCTTTTACCTCATAATTCCCCAATCGGTCAAAAACATCTGTAAGTTTCTCTTTTCCCTTCGGAGATCCTAGCCTTTTCCATACTCCTGACTTCTGAGCCGATGGCTGATCCCCAAGCCGATCGTGCACAAAACTCTTGCTAGATGATGTCTGATCCCCCAATCGGTCATGCACCGATTTATTCTGATTGGGCTGCACCATCACCATGTTGGCAACTGGGAACGGATTCTTATCAATTGCCATAAGCCTCTCTGGGAACTTCAGCTTCCCATCATCGACATGCTTCTGAATCAGCTTCCTAAAATGCCCACAAATCGCCGTGGAATGAGTAGCTGATCCATGGAATCTGCACCATCCGGCCTCCAACTGATCCTTGGTAGGCTGTGGATGGTTTCCTTTAAACTCTAGCAATCCGTTCTTCTGGCAATAATCAAATATTTCGTCCATTTGTGACAAGTCGAAAGAATAAAACCTTTGAGATTCATCTCCTCCTTCTTTCTCCTTGCCTCTGGCTGGCCGAAGTGCTGGACAAGTCATAGGCTTTTTTATGATTAACTCTGCCCTTGCGACTTCGGCTAATGCCGGAACGTCTTCCGTATTGTACTCTTCCTGAATTTCACATCTATCCAGAGATTCAGCAAATGAGGCAGCTGACTGGATAGGTTGTGACCTTCCGCTTTGACTTCGGCTTGATTTGAAAGCCGCCTGTTCCGCCAAATATGTCTCCATCCTTATAGCTTCAGCCGTTAATTCGGCTACTGTCCTCGGTCTTGTTACCATCAATCTGTCCTTAATGGCAAACTTCAAATTCTGCTTTAAGATTTGAATATATTCATGCTCAGGCAGCATTGTCTTCATCTGAGCCTTCACTGCATAAAATCTTTCAATGAATTCAGTAACCGATTCAGACGCCTTCTGCTTGGTTGACGTCAGATCAACTACCGAGACTTCCGGACTAGTATTATAGAATCGGTCATGGAATAACCGCTCCATTTCGGCCCAAGTATTGACCGATCCCGCTGGCAAGTTAATGTACCATTCGAATGCTGGGCCAGTTAATGACAAACTGAACAATATCAGCTTGTGAAAATCATTTTGGGCGATTCTAGTACATTGAGCTGTAAATCGGCCAATATGCTCGATGGTAGAGCGGCCGACTTCTCCAGAAAAGTGTTAAAATCTGGTACCTTCACCCCTCTAGGCAGTGGATACTGCTCCTCAATGTAATCTGGATAAGGTTTCCGATACATCGGCCTATTCTCCTGGCCGATGAGATTCCCAAACTGTGTACGAATAATCTCAGCAATAAGCTCCCTGTCAACCAGTTGTGGTGGATTCTGCTGAAGTGGTGCGTATTGTTGCTGAGCCACTGGAGCAGGCGGTTGAACAGCTGGTTGAGGCGGTTGATTCTGTTGCTGATCGTACCTCTGCTGCGGAGGAACAAAAGGCCGAGCTCCATGCCCTCCTAGCGGCCTAAAGGCCTGCTGCTGAAAATTGTGAGGATTTTGCATCGCAGGTGGTGGATTTTGCGCCACTGGAGCTTGCTGCGCTCCCATCGGATACATACTCCTCGCGATTTCGGCTCTAAACATGGCTGGCATCGCTGCCAAGATATTTCCCTCAATCTGACGAACTGAGTTAGTAACCGCCGCCTCCACCATAAATTGAACCTGATCTCGGAATCGCGGGGTTAAATCATCGTTCGAAAACTCCTGACTATGGAAATGTGATGGTCCGGGGAACCCTGGGGGGAATTCTCCGGCTTCTGGTGCGCGCTCTTCCTGAATCGGCGGCAAATCAGTCCTCGCCGCCGTGTTTGCTGCTGGAGTTGCTTGTTCAAACGCCATTTTGCGTCCCACTGGGCGTGCCACTGTTTGGCTCGGGTGTAGCCAAGGACCTTTTTCTCCTCAAGGGAGGCTACCGGAAAAGGATCAAACCGATTACGGGTTCGGATTAACAATAATGCGCCCACAATTGACTGAATCTTCTTTGAATTGATCAAAAATAGCAAGATACAACGGAGAATCTGCCTGTTGTTAAGAAACAACGGCGGAATTCACCAAAAACAGGGAACCAAACTACCAGCTGCTAAGGAGCAACGGTGGATTTGGGAATGGTAACCGCTACAAACTAGGCTAGATTCTAAGGAAAGCTGTAAAGGAAAGCTGTAAAGAAAGCAGTAAAGATAACAAGGAATTAAAATTGATAAAAGGAATTTGGGGGTTGGATTGATCTCTCTGATTTCGAGTGTGTCGACCCCTATTTATAGCCGGAGCTGGAATAACCGCTCTCCGGCTAACTCCTCTGAGCCGAATTCTTTCTCTCTTTAATTCGGTTGTTTTGGTTTCGGCTGTTTCTTCCTATTTCGGCCGAAATCTTCATCAGCTTCGATTTCCTCCCTTCGGTTTACTATGTACTTTCGGCCTTATTAATCTTGAGCCCATCTTCTTTTGGGACTTCCTCTTTCTTCCGGCCCATGTCTTATGGCCCAATAGCTCTTTCGCGGCCCATTATTCCATATGGCCCCAACAGTTCGTCTAATTAATTTAATAAATGAGTCGAGTTCGGATGCATTTCAGTACTCGAAAAATAAATGAGTTTATTCGGTTAGATTCATTATTAAACTTAATAAAATTATAGTGATACTAATAAGTATGTATGAAATTGTTTTCCCATAAAATTAGCTTTGACTTTCTTTCAAATTCAACTTTTTGTTTTTTATTCTAACCCATTAGTTTCAAACTTGAACTCGACTTTAGAACTCGGCTAATTCATTTAACCTTAACGAGCTAAACCGAACTTGATTTTATAATCATGTAATAAACGAGCAAAGATTGACTAGACTCATTTTTTTAAATAAGTTGAGTTGAAGTATCATGTTGATATCCCACATCGGATATGATGTGTCCCTAAAACTACTTTATATGGATTGGGAGTAACTCTACCTATCACCAATTGGTTTTAGGTGTGAGCCTCCCATTCATGAATTTCTACATGGTATCAGAGCTATGGTTGCCCGGATTGGGTATGTTCGATCCTGAATTTGGATTTAATTTTGAGATGGATATCATCTTGAGAGGAGGGTGTTGATATCCCACATCGGATATGATGTGTCCCTATAACTACCTTATATGGATTGTGGGCAACTCTACCTATCACCAATTAGTTTTAGGGGTGAGCCTCCCATCCATGAAATTTCTACATATCATCTACCGTGACAACTCTAATTTGGGTTACATGGAGTATTAATAAGAAGGATAAAAATTAGTGAGAATCATGAATTATTGTTGAATTGATGTGAGAATTTGGATTGCTTTATAGGAGTATTATATATTGAGATGAGATAGACAAGCAAATTGAAAAGGCAGGCAAGCATGTGGTGAATTTCCAGTTGCATGTAATATGTAGAAGCTAAGGAGGGATTAAAATAGTTAATGGAACTATGGAAGAGAAGTAAGTTATCAAATAATGAACCAATTAATCAACTAACTCACTTTTAATTTGCTTCTCTACTGAACATTACTACATTTCCAGTAGTAGTGTATATTTACGTCATATGCTATTATAATTGTATAACAATAACAATTCATCATGCATAATTAAGTGTAATTTGTGCATTTTTCAAGTGTATGACCCAAAATAAGACACTATATTTTCTGAAACTGCTCTTACTTTTTTTTTTTTTCAAATTAAAGATAAAAAAAAAGTAGTATATGCATATTATATTATTATATGTACAAGGAAACAATTAGCTGTTGATTAAAGATACCTAATCTTAATTATTATTAGTATGAGAATGGATTTGAATTTCAGGAGTTGGGTTGGAATTTGTGGCATAATTTGGGATGGGATAATCCGTTGGTGATGAGCTTGCACTGCAGTATCTCTCATTCATGCCATCTGGGTCGGGCCTCATGGGTTAGCCCAGTGGATACACCCACCCCATACCGGACCTCATGGGTCAAACTGTCAAATTAAAAAGCCCAGCCCAACAACGGCCCAAGGTATTTAGTACTATTTTCAGATTTAAATAATAAAAAAAAGGAAAATTAGTACGTGGCGAAAATGAGGAGGCATTTAATTTCTACCACACCTGACCCAATATACTAATTGTCAAGCCCTACAATATAATTGTTGAGCTCAATATGCCAACTCAAAATACGAGCAAATTATCTGGTCAAATATGTTATACTCCTATATCACATGGGTTTAATCTCTACAAACCCCATTTTGCTTGTGTGTATTTTTTGCAGGGCCTTTGGATTTAAAAGGAAATCATGGAATGAAAAAAAACCATTCAGAAACATTTACTATTATTCTTTATCCAAAAAGAAAACGGACCCAAAAAAAAACTAGTACTATTTTCTCTAGTATTCTTTTCTGCCATTTTTATTCTTCTTTCAAAAGTACTACCTAAAAAGGAAAATCAGCAAGTAGAAAGAAATAATTTCTAAAACATTAGTATTTGGAATTGGGAACTTCTTCATTATATTTATGATGAATATAATTGGTCGGAAGTTGAAGCAAAGTAGCATCCATGCATTTTATAAATCATGCATGAAGATTTTCTTGGGCTCCAGATTTGCAAAATTCGCATGTAAGAAGCAAATATTAATTCGAAAAGATCCTCAAATATCAAATTCTGGGTCGAGGGAATCCGACATCATAGATGGATGGTGCGACATGGACTCGCAGCGAGGCACGGATGAGCTCGCCGAGGCACGACAGCGGCCAAGGCTTAAGTGGCGGAGCACAAGCCGCCATTCATTAAAAAAATAAAAAGAAAAATAATAATAAAAATAAAAAATCAAAATACAAATCAAGAGTGATATCCACGGTTTCTTAATTTCGAATGCCCACGGCGGCATTGACAAAATATATGCGCATTTTCAGTCTTAGTTCCATATGAAAGCACAAGGGAGACATCTGTTGTCACGAAAAAAAAATATTTGAGTCCATAAATTTGGCCCAGTAATATTTTACTTTCTACAATTTATTTCGTTTTCTGCAATTTCTTTATGTTATTCAATTCCGTATTTTCAATTTTTCATTACTTTACCAGCTTTTGTTATTTCCCTGTAATTCATTTTCTGCACTTCCTTGTAATATCTTCATAGTTCATCAATCAAAAAAGAGGTTTCGTTCCTCTCCAAAATTTCACGGTAATCAAGTATATATATGTTAGAATAGAATTGATTTGTGCGTAGTTGAGCTTGGCGGCGTACATAACTGAAAATAGTGGTGCAGCAGCAGTAGTGATTAATTAACAATACACGTACGGGAGCTTGTGCAAAGCAAACATGTGCGCGTTTTGTTGAAAAGGTCACAGTACACAACACTATTGTTGAAATCAACCGCATGCACTCCTCCTACTACTACTACTATAATAATAATAATATAATAATTACCTGCATATCTCATCTCCGATATATGATCCCAACAGTACTACTCTCCCATTATATATATATATATATATATATATATTCCCCCGATCGAGTATTTTTATTTTCACTGTACGTGTGTACGCTAATCTCCGGACCAAAATCTTACTGCTGCTGCACCAAACATGAAGTATAAAACAAGTTTAATTAATTAATTCATCCCAATATTAGTACTAGTATTTTACTACCACCCAATTAACAACTAGTCATCCGATCCCCACATAATAATAATAATAATAAAATTAAGATAACAACGAAGAAAATGAAGGCACAACGTAACCACCCTAAAAATCCGAAACAATTACACTACAAGCCATGCATCAAAGTAAGTTCGAGCTAGTACCATATTCAAAAGTCCTCCAAATATACTACTACTACTAGCTAGTATTAATATATATATATATATATGCGAAAAGTGAGCGCCACTCAATTCCGCCACATAAATTTTACGTTTTATTAATCATCTATATATATATTAAAGCATTAGTGAACAACTCATCCTACATTTAATGTGGTGTCTCCATTTTAAATTTCTAATTTTTATAAATTTTTTCATTTTTTAATTTATCAATTTTAGATTTTCACATTTATTTATTTATTATAGATTTTCAGTTTTTGAAATATATGGAAATATTCACTTTTAAAAAGATTTGAAATTTGAAATTTTGCATATCTTATTTTATCTATATTATTTTGTATTTTTTAATTTACTAATTTTAGATTTTTGCATTGATTTATTCATTCATTATAGATTTTAGTCCATCGTGTATAAAATCTAATATTTACTTATAATTCTCACTCAATCATCCTATCATGTCACTATATATTCACTTTTTAAAAAGATTTGAAAGATAAAATTTTAAATTTTGCATTTTTTATTTTATCTATGTTGGATTTTATTTATTTGCATTTTTATTTTATCTATTTTAGATTTTATTATTTTGTATTTTTATTTTATTTATTTTAAATTTTATTGCTGCAATTTGAATTTATTTATAGACCATAGGATTATGATGAGCTTTTGCACTGACAACTAAGAATTATGTTGCATTTATGTTTCAATATGGTGAACATATTGTAGTGCCGGTAATTTTGTGTAGGTTTGGTCTCAACTTTGGTTATATTTTTTTGTATGGTGAATGATGTAATCAATATGTACAATGCACGTCAGGTTTATTTATTCATGTTAAAGATATGTTAATGTGTATATGAAAATCCCAATTTTTAGTTTTTAAAAGATACTTAATTTTCCATTTTATATGGAGTTCCCACAATTTTCATTTTAAAAAAAATGGAATTTCAAATTTAAATGGAATTTGCAGTGTATATATGGAATTTATATTATTAAAAGATACATTAATAAATATATAAAAATATTTGTATATATTAATTAATCTATACTAAATACAATTTTGTTA
This sequence comes from Hygrophila difformis, assembly GCA_030278955.1. NCBI lineage: Eukaryota > Viridiplantae > Streptophyta > Magnoliopsida > Lamiales > Acanthaceae > Hygrophila > Hygrophila difformis. Next base: position 210,910 of record JAOANR010000309.1, on the reverse strand, counting down.
GGGTGCAATCACCCTTTTTGACTTGATGTGCTGTGGGCATTTACAGCCGTTGATTGTCTTTAAAAATCGACGATTGAGATTAACTCTAAGGGTAGAAAATTAATTTCGTATATTTGCCATATTGTTCGCCGTTGGACGTCGTCTTCTTTGGATTTCCGAGTTCTCTTCTGTTTTTTTTTTTTTGGTGTCAAGTTCTCTTCTGTTTTTTGTTTGCTCTGTACGTGTTGCGGCGGTGTGAGGAAGTTGTTGGCAATTATGAATGCGATTAGCATGTCGTTGAATGCGTCGACAACGTTTTCAGATTCGAGTTCTGCGTCCAATGGTACTTTTTAGCATTTTCGAATGTTGAGTATTTTTATCGCAGATCGTCGTTTTTGATTTTATGTATGTTTTTTGAGTTTTGAGTTCTTCTTTGATATGTTTCTCTTTTTTTGTGTTTTCTGAAGTTTTATATCTATATGTTCATTTAAGCGTCGAAACGTTTCTACATTTGATTATGAGGGACAGAACCATTATATTTTCATCGATACAAGCTTAGCATTTTCAGCGATGCATCACTAGCATTTTCAGCGATAACTGTCTAGCGTTTTTGAGTTCTTCTTTGATATGTTTCTCTTTTTTTGTGTTTTCTGAAGTTTCATATCTATATGTTCATTTAAGCGTCAAAACGTTTGTACATGTGATTATGAGGGACAGAACCATTATATTTTCATCGATGCATGCCTAGCATTTTCAGCGATGAATCACTACGCATTTTCAGCGATAACTGTCTAGCATTTTCAGCGATGGACATTAAGCATTTTAAGCGATGGTTTATGTCAGCTACGTGTATTTATTATTTTAATGGGAATTCTTTGTTTATTTCTTCACAGGTAACATAAATTGGAGTGAGTTAAGTTTTGTTACAGCTGATGATGCGTTTAGTTTTTATTGTGATTATGCTCATAGTTTAGGTTTCTCGGTAAGGAAAATGTATGAGAGACCAAAGCCACATGAAGTTGATAGATTGTTCTATTTACAATATGCCTGCAATAAGGAAGGATTTCGTCGTGGTTGTTTGTTGGATAGTGATTCATCTTGTCGTTCTAAGAGTCTGAAATTTCGTAGGAGTGATGAAACCCGAACTGGTTGTGAAGCAAAGGTGAGGTTACATTATAAAACTGATGAAAAAGTTTATAGAGTTGTGTTTTTCTGTGGTGATCATAATCATGATCTGCATGGACCATCAAGGAAGCATATGTTGAAATCGAATAGAAGAGTTGATGAGTTACACAGTGTTGTTGCTGGTATACATGAAGAAGTTGGATTGTCATTGAAGTCATCGTATGACTTGTTGAGTATGGGTGCTGGAGGTAGTGGACTTGTAGGATTTTTAAAGGACGATTTGAAGAATGCACTTGTTAGAAGGCGGCAAAGAAATTTAAAAGTAGGGGATGCTGGTGTTGTATTGAAGTATTTCTCTGAGAAATGTGTCAGTAATCCATTTTTCTTCCATGAGTATGATCTGGATGATGATGAGAGAATTACAAATATCTTTTGGTCGGATGCTGAAATGAGGATGGATTATCAAGCTTTTGGTGATAGTGTGACATTTGATACAACGTATCGGACAAATAAAAATTACAGACCATTAGCTGTTTTTGTTGGATTCAATCATCACCGACAGACTTCTATTTTTGGAGCTGCATTGATGCTTGATGAAACTCAAAGATCATTTGAGTGGCTTTTTAAAACATTTTTGAAGTGTATGGGGGATAAGGCACCTCAAACGATTTTCACAGATCAAGATTGTGCGATGGCACCGGCAATTAGGAAAATTTTGCCTAATACCTATCATGCTTTATGCAGTTGGCACATTATAGAAAATGCGAAAAAAAATTTGAGTCAACTGTACACACCAAGGTAAATATTTAGTTATTTTTACTTTCAATTGTTTTTTCGATTTGGATATTGATATGTACATGTTGAACTCATTTTTTTAGGTTTGATAAGCTATTGCATCATTTGGTATATGATGTGAGGACAGAGATGGAATTTGAGGTGGAATGGGAATACATGCTATCAACTTGTTTCTCACAATCTGAACATAGGTGGTTGTCGACTACTTATAATTTGAGAAGTCAATGGTCCGCTGCTTGGGTTAAAAATCATTTTACTGCAGGAATGAGGACTACTCAGCTAAGTGAATCTTTTAACTCAGTTGTGAAACGGTATGAATAAATTTCATTTTCAGTGATAGTTGAATAGTTATTTTCAGCGAGGCTATACTGTTTTGATCAGCGAGAGAGTTCTATATTTTTCAGCGATGTGTGTTTGCTTTATGTAGTTGAGAATTTGATTTTCACATCCCCATATTGTGTTGACATTTCACAGGTTCTTAAGGCCAGTTGATAACTATGTTGAGTTCTTTGCACATTTTGAAAGGGTTGTGGAGTCAAGGAGGGATAATGAACGGATGGAAGATTTTAAGGCAGATGATAGACAAGTTTCTGCCAGGTTTATTATGAATCCACTATTGAAATATATAGCTGAGAAGTATACACCAAATGTGTTCAATATTTTCAACAATGAGTATGATCTGTCATTTGGGTATGTGGTTGAGCTTCAACCAGATGCATTAATTTATCGTGTTTGCAAGAGAGAAGATGCAGATTCAAAGATGATTGGTGATCATGTCAATGTTAACATTGATGATGGTACAATTGGATGCAGTTGCAATATGTTTGAGAATATGGGGATTTTATGTTGTCATGCTCTGAGGGTGATGGATGTTCCGTCAGGAAGTGGAGCAAAAGTGTTTCATACTATTCCAGATAAATATATTTTGCAGCGGTGGTCAAGGAATGCAAAATGTGATATTAGTTATGTTGATGTTGGTGTTGGAAAAGAAACAAATGTGGTCAATGCAGCATCTAGATACCGGAAATTGTGTGGCTTGTTTTTTAAGTCAGCAATTGTGTTGTCACGAAATGAGGATGCTTGTGAATCGTTTATGTATGACTTTGAGACATTGATGAAAACAAAGTATGACAACATTGATATTAACAAAGAGTCGGGTAATTTCTAATCAAAGACATATTTATGTTTTTGCTTTTTTTGAAATTAGTGTTTCTCAATGTTTTTGTTTTTTTTTGCAGAGATTGGAAGTACATCAGATTACTCAAATTTGCATTTAAGGGAAAGAGAAACGTGTAAAGGGCGGAAGAAATCGAACAAGAGAATGGTCTCTATTTCTGAAGCTGTTCGGAAAAAGAAAGAGTTAGAACATCGTAAACGAATGCAGAAATGAAGATTTTTATTTTTTTAGAAATGACATGAAGTGTATTGATCATTAATATTGTATTGATCGACTTAGTTCAGTGCTAACTAATGCAATTCAACGATGATTACTTATATACGAAAGCGATGATCGTTATGCAATTCAGCGATGAAAGTTAGTTTTAATAAAAAAAAAAATAACCGTGTAGTATTTAATAAGAAAATGTTACAATGTCTCAGAAAATCGCGTAAAGAATGCAATTCAGCGATGGTTACCTATTGAAAAAAGCGATCGTCATAGTGCAATTCAGCGATGGAGATGAGTTAATAAAAAATAACAGTGTAGTAGTTAATAAAAATTTTACAATGTTTTCAGAATTCGCGTAACGTCTAGTAACGCGATTAATAAAAAATCACCGTCTAAGTAATTAATAAGAAATAACCGTCGAGATTTCACCGCGTAGTATTTAATGTCAATTTAACCGCCAATTTTCAATTTATCACTGTCGATACTTTCTCTAGGGCTTTTTCAGCGATTTAGCGATTCTCTGCGTCTACGGCGAACGGCGATTGTTTTTCTACGGCGAACGGTGATACTTTACTTTTTGTTATCAAGAATGGCTGAAAAAGTGCATACTCAGGTCTGTTGCGTTCCATCTAGCATTTGTCTTTTAAATAATATCCTGAACGAGAGTGACGGAGATGGGAAGAAAGAGTTTATTCACGATACTTGCTTCAGTTGTCTGCTTATGTTCAAAATGTGCATGCTCAAGGTTGATCCTGTTATAACTTTGATTAATCAGTGGAGCATTCAGGAGGAATGCTTTATTATTGATAAAAACCGTCGATGGAGGTTTACAGATGAAGACATTCATAAAGTATATGGTTTGCCATGGGGAGTCGATAAATTTATAATAGATTTGAAGAATAATGAAATTGGTTATGATTTTGCTGATGAATTTTGTGAAAAGTATTCTCTTATTACGAATAAGAATGAGCCTAATCGGATACCTGTTAAGGATCTTAGAGCTATTTTAGAGAATACGGAGAATACTGAAATTCCATTGGATGACTACTGGAGGATGTATGTTTTGTTTGCTCTGCAGAAAGTCTTTACTCCTAACTCAGGGAGGGTTGTAAACAAAAGGTATCTTCAGTTTCTTAGATCTCCGGAAGAAGCTTTAAGGTACAATTGGTGTCTTCATATTAGACAATTTCTTATCAAATCTCTGAATGAGTATAAGGCAAAATTGGATAAGGGAACCAGTGCTCAAGCACGCCCCTGTGGAGACCTGTTTTGCTTAATGGTAATTTTAATTTTGTGTTTTTTATGCAATTTATATTTGTTATGTGATATATATTGTTGATTATGGTCATTGTTTGTTGATTATGTATCTTGTTTGTTTTTGTTTTTTTCAGCACATGTTTTTTGATTTCTATGAGCGTGAAGAGCTTCATTTGGTTGGATTTACTTGTAAAAATGATCGATACTTGGAGATGGTTGATATCTGGAAGGTTTTCCCTAATGCAAAGTATCCAGATATTGACTTTAAGAAGAAATCGAGGGCTGCGAAAAGGACTGTGGAGGAAGATGACGATCGACTTAGCACTTTTGTTTCTGGTCTAAAGAAGAAAAAGGAGGGGTGGGAAAGAAGTGGAAGATGAGCGTTTGAATTCTACTGCAAATGAACCAACTGCCAATCTTTCTAGGAGTGTGGATGGAGGAGGAGATGAGCAGTTAGGAGAAAATGTGGATTTGAATGCTAGTGGAAATGAAGAAGCTGCCAATCTTTCTAGCTTGCAGCCTATGTATTCACCTGTTGTCCATGAAGCTAATGCAAATGAGACAACTGATTCTGAACCAGTTGTTCATCTTTCTGATCACACAATGGACTCTATTGTGAACATTGCTTGCCAATATATGGATGATGATGCTTCAGGCAATGTTGATCCTCTCATAGAAGCATCCAGAAATTATGTTGAACCTTCCCCACACCCCCTTGTGATCAAGATGCAGGTGAACTGTTGATTAATGTGGGTCGACGTCATGAAGGAGAACAGTCAAATAATCTTGATATAACTGCAAGCGAAGGAGAAATCTTGATGGGTATATTAGCAGGAGCAGGAAATGTTGTGATGAGTCAAGGGGGTCCGGAGGTGACAAGTTTGCTGGAAGGAGGTGATGTAGATGCTGGGAATGTAAAAGACAAAACTGAAGAGAGAGTTGCCCCGGACACTGAAAATTTACCTGAAAATGTACCGAAGGTAGTTTTATAAATTTTGTACTTCATAATATTTTTTGAAGGTAGTTTCTGACATTCTTTTTTCTTTTTTGCTTTTTCTGTGTTGTTTATTTTTATTGCAGAGATCTTTATTTCGATTCCGAATCCCTTTCAGTTTCGATTCCTTGAATGTATGTACAGTGACAAAATGTTTGCTATAGGGGTTACTGTAACAAAGTGTTTTGATATATTTTTCTTGTGTGATTTTTAGTTAGCACATGATGGGGCTAAGAAAGATGTAGCACATGATGGGGCTGAGAAAGATGCAGCACATGATGTGGCTGAGAATGCAGAGGTACTGTAATAGTTTTCAGCGATGGTTTCTGTGTTTTTCAGCGATGATATTTACCACATTTCAGCGATTTGGATATGGTGATTGATATATTTTCTTGTGTGACTTTAGTTTTTAATAGTTTTTAGCTATATCAATTGTGATGTAACAAAATGTTTTGATATATTTTCCTTGTGTGATTTTTTAGTTAGCACATGATGGGGCTAAGAAAGATGTATGACATGATGGGGCTGATAAAGATGCAGCACATGATGTGGCTGAGAATCCAGAGGTACTTTAATAGTTTTCAGCGATGGTTTCTGTGTTTTTCAGCGACGATATTTACCACATTTCAGTGATTTGGATATGGTGATTGATATATTTTCTTGTGTGACTTTAGGTTTTAATAGTTTTTAGCTATATCAATTGTGATGTAAATAGAGGTATTTTCTCTAAATTACTCTAGTATGTGTATAGATGCATGGAAAAGATGTACCAACCTTTTCTTTGGGCTTATCCGAGAATGAGAATGTTGTAACAGATGAGAATCCAGAGGTATGCCAATAGTTTTCAGCGATGATTTATATGTTTTTCAGCGATAACACTTTTCATATTTCAGCGATGATTGATATATCATCTGTAATTTTCAGGAACAAGCTAAGACAGTTGATAGAGCTAAGACAATTGAGAAATTGAAGGAGAAGTATATGCCTCCTAGAGTGATGATGATTGATCTCCAGCCTATTGAAAAATGCAACAAGTTTACATTCATGGAGATGAATTATACCCGATTTAAAGAATATCCAGAATTTCAGGCGTCATATACCTGTACTCCAGAAGAGTTGAATGTGGCTGTTTGGTCTATCATTACAAATATTCTAGAAAAGGTTGAAGCGAAGAACACGATTGTTTATGATGATAAAGAAATGAACTTGTCCAAGCTTGACATTGAAACACTGAGGGTTGATAGTGATATTGCGGATATTGTTATAAACTGTTACGCGAAAGTGATCAACCGTCGTGAATTCGAAAGAGCCAATGGGAAACCAATGCTGAAATATTGTTTTTCATCATTATTTGCTGTGAGTCTGATATATATATACATACATATATATATTTAACTTCTTTTTGATGCATGATATGTTGTATCTTTTGAAACAGACATTTGCAGAGGCAGAGGTGGATGCAGATTTACCATTAAAAGATGGTGCAGAACTTGTTGATACATTCGTGAAAGATTTCAAGTTTTTTCCTGAAGAAATGATTGATGTGGTGTTGAATGCAGAGAGTGTTAGATACATTTTTGTTTTGATAATTTTGTTTATATTGTTGATCATTTTTAGATTCTAATTATATGTTTTCTCAATGTTCCAGTTCTTCTTCCCATATTGTCGACAAAACCATTGGGTTGCTTTTTCTGTTGATATGAGAAAGAGAAGAATTTTTTACTTCAACAGCAAGAACCCTGAAGGCGGGTGGACAGCTGATTATAATGTTTTGAATAGGATATGGTATAACTTGAGGATGCTGGGAAATACACTGATGAAACCTGAAAAATGGTTTGCATCATATCGTATGCTTTTCTCGCCGTTTGCAGAGCAGAAAGATGAGCACAGCTGCGGTGTTTTTGTCATGTCATATATGGATTATTGGGAAGGATTAATTATGGATGACATATTGGCAGAAATGAAGAACAAAAGGTATAATCTGGCAAAAAGAGCCAAGGTCTGCGCTGAAATATTGATGTCAGATGTCAATCAAAAGAAAGATTTTGTGCTAGCAGAAGTGAGTAGAGAGATGCAGTTGGTTGCCCAACATAGTCAGTCATTTGAGGTAAAGAAACCAGCACCACCTAAGCCAAAAAAGGGTCGGAAAAAGAAACAATGATGAAATGAAGTGTTTTTGATGAATGAATGAACTTTTTTTTTATGCGATGGATGACATCGCTTAAATGTAAATGTAATTTTTTCGTTGCTGAAATGTACATTGTTTCATCTCTTAAATGTCTATTATTTAATCGGTTATATATATTGCACTTTTTGTGATCGCTTAAATGTACATCTCTTTATTCTTACATGGGCATTGTAAATTATGGAGTATTATTCTCTATTTGGCTGATTTGGAGCGATTCGGTCAGGTTGGGATAGCTGAAAAAGGAACTGATGTGGACTCTGAGGTTGGGATAGCTGAAAAAGGAACTGATGTGGATCCTGAACATGCTGAGCACATCAGACTTCTAAGGGAAAAAGTGCTATATGAGATAACGCGTAAGAACTGGCCAGTGCTGAGAAAGAATGCAAGACGGTACAGATTGATGAACAAGGCTGAGGCAGAGGAGTATCTGAAATATGATCTGGCACAAGATATGTCTTATTTAAAAGAAGCACTGGAAAGAGACATGGTGTCCGCCATGATGGAGCGTTACAGAACTTCTTATCTCGAACTCCTCATGGAAATGGATCAGAAGGCCCTTGATTATTGTAACACAGGAAATAAAAAGAAGATCATGCATTATGATTACAAATTCAGAAGTCTAATCTGCAAACGTATAAAAGGAGCATGGGAACTGATGCTGGTGAGGATCACCAATCCACAATTTGTGAGAGATTACTTGAGGTTTATACATAAATAGTTTGGCCAAAAGTAGAAGAAAACAGTTTGTGAAAACGTTTGTAGATGTGATTATCAATTTTTCAGCGATGGTTATTCATCACTTTAAGCGATGGTTATTTATTCTTTTCAGCGATGTATATGTATTCTTTTCAGCGATGTGTATATAGCATTTTTCAGCGATTTGTATATGAGCATTTTATGCGATTTTATGTATGTTTCTGAGTTCTGAGTTGTGTTGTGATATGTTTCTCTTTTTATGAGTTTTCTGAAATTTCATATTTATACATTCATTTAAGTGAGTTCTGAGTTATGTTTGTACATGTGATTATCAGCGATGTCAAGAGCAATTTTTCAGCGATGTGTGTATGGCATTTTAAGCGATGGTTTTATATGTTTTTCAGCGACAGAGAGCAAGCATTTTAAGCGATGGTGATAGATCGTCGTTTTTTATTTTGTATGTATGTTTCTGAGTTCTGAGTTATGTTGAGCGATGGACATCAAGCATTTTGTGATATGTTTTCTCTTTTTCCGAGTTTTCTGAAAATTTCATATTTATACATTCATTTAAGCGACAAAATGTTTGTACATGTGAATATAGCATTTTAAGCGATGGTTCTATATTGTTTTCAGCGATGGTTGTTAAGTATTTTAAGCGATGGGTCTTTGTTGTTTTCAGCGATGGAAGGAAATATATTTCATTTTTATGGAGTGGCCTAAATGAAATGGGCCTAAATAAAATTAAATGGGCCTCGGAAAATTTTTTAAACTGTGAGCCTTATAAAAGGAATCACATTCATTTCTCGAATCTTCATTTTTAAACCGTTTCTCAAAACCCTAATTTCTCAAAACCGTAATCGGAATCACCTTCATTTCTCAAAAATGTCGTCCAGAAGAAGATGCACGGAAGAGAGTTCCAGTCGCACATCCGACTTGTTCACACAATGCTGGGAGATGTTCGGGAATTATCTGAAGGATACACATCCGACGTGTGACAATGCGCGCGGACTGAATGATTTAATAGAAAAAATGTTAAACGCTGGGTATGTGCCGAAGAAGCATCGGGATATTCTTATTGAAACACAGGTATTTCTTATTGAAATTACAACTGAGTATGCTTAGGAACCTTTTGATTAATGGTTTAAATTGTTTTATGGTTTTAATGTTTAGAATGGTTTTTGGTTGGAATTGTTTTGAACTGATTTATGGTTTTTAATGCTTTTTTGAACTGATTATAGTTGTTATAGGGTTACGAATTGTTTCAGTGTTTATGTTTGAACTGTTTGAACTGATTATGGTTGTTCTAGGGTTATGAGTTGTTTAAGTGTTTTATGGTTGTTTTAGTTATTAATTGTTTTTTACTGATTATTGTTGTTTTAATGATTTGTTTTGAACTGATTATGGTTGTTTTTTAGTGATATGAATTGTTTTTGTACTGATTATGGTTGTTTTAGTGATTGTTTTGAACTGATTATGTTTGTTTTTGTACTGATTATGGTTGTTTCAAAAAATTGTTTCAGTGCTATGAATTGCTTTGTATCTTATATTTACATCTTATATGTTAATAATCTATCTTTCTTATATGTTGAAACACCGGAATTTCTGTTGAAAATTATAACTGAGTATCCTGATATTGAGGCTGCTGAAAGATCTTATAACATCATGTATCCCCACTTCGAAGCTCTGGAAATTCATATTGGTGTCCTCCAAAATGAAGGCACATCTAATGGTGGTGATGTGAACAGACGTTCATTTGATCCCACACCGCTGCGTGAAATGTCGAAGCATTATCGCAGCGTTAAAGTCTCATTTGCAAAGACTCCAGGGCAGTTGATTGAACAGAAAAAGGCTTTTACAAATATGTGGGAAGATCTGCTTCATAGGCTCAGGGCGATGCATCAAGCCATCTCTGATCCAGCTCATATCCCTGCTGTTTAATATGTTTTTGGAATGTGTTTTGAATGACTCTTGAATTGTGGTGTTTTGGAATGACTTGTTTTTTGTGAAGTTTTTTGATGTTTTTATGACTTTTTTGAATGGTGGTGTTTGAATGTGTTTTATGACTGTGATTTGAATGAAATGTTGAATGTTGAATGTTTGATTTATGGTTTGATTTATGGTGTTGAATGTTTTATGACTTTGAATGGATTTAACTGATTTTAGTGTTTATGAATTGTTTCAGTGATTTGTGATTTTTATGATGTATAGCTGAAAAGTATATAGTGAACTCGCTTAAAAGAATAGTTGTTCATCGCTGAAAAGTTATAACATCTCTGCAAAGCGTATTCGCTTAAAGGAATCTCAATCATCGCTGAAAATAATAGTACAATCTCGATGAAATGAAGCACATACCATCGCTGAAAAGTATAATGTTCTATCGCTGAAAATAATGATACAAATTAATATGTGTTAATTATGAATTAATAATTTCGTTAAAAATAGTATCTTAAAGAAAACAGTTGCACTTCATCAATAGTGTACAATTATTTTCAAGTCATCACTGAAAATAATGGTACACTCTCGCTGAAATGAACTAAGTTATATCGCTGAAAAGAATAACTATGTATCGCTGAAAATAATGATACAAATTAATATAATTTGTGTCAGTAATATGTTGTAATTAGGAATTAATAATTTCGTTAAAAATAAAAACATATGATGTATCGCTGAAAAGTACATAGTGAAATCGCTTAAAGAGTATATCATTTATTGCTGAAAAGAGTACGTAAACATCGCTGAAAAGATATAATATCTCTGCAAAGTGTAGTATCTCGACGAAAACAATTGCACTTCATCGAGAGTGTACCATTATTTTTCAAAAGTCATCGCTGAAAATAATGACGCACTCTCGCTGAAATGAAGGGATTTCCATCGTTGAAAAGAATAATGTTGTATCGCTGAAAATAATGATACAAATTAATATAATTTGTGACAGTAATATGTTGTAATTAGGAATTAATAATTTCGTTAAAAATAAAAACATATGATGCATCCTGCATTCTGCATCGCTGAAAAGATATAATATCTCTGCAAAGTGTATTAGTTGCACATCTCGGGGAAAGGAATTTGAAGTCATCGCTGAAAATAATGTGGCGTCCTCGCTGAAATGAATAATATTCCATCGCTGAAAAGAATAACGTGTTATCGCTGAAAATAATGGTACACTCTCGATGAAATGAAGCATAGTGATGTATCGCTGAAAAGAATAATGTTTTAATTAGGAATTAATAATTTCGTTAAAAATAAAAACATATGATGTATCGCTGAAAAGAAAATAATTTGTGTAACATGTTTTAGTGAATTTTAGTGATTTTTTCTGTTGTAAGATATTTTAGGATACAAATCCGTTTAAGATATGCAGTAAATCCGTTAAAGATACGTACTAATCCGTTAATTTCGTAATTAATAAAACCGTTCCATATTTTAATTGGACAACTTTACCCTTTTGCATTTACAACCCTTGGATTTTAATTGGACGATCAAGATTTTTGCCTTGATGTGCTGCGGATTTGTTCAATCGCACCATAACCGGACCCATACTAAATAATGTATATATGGGCCAGGTTTTCACAAAAATATGTTACTTTTTTAAAAGTAATATATAATTATATAGTTACAAATAGATCCATCAGTAAAATAAAGAGATAATAACTAAAATAGGCAGCGAGAAGGAGGTCCCTCCACTTTTGGGGTCATGATATTTTGATTTAGGCAAATGGGTCATTAAAGGATTTGGGCCTAAATTTAGGCAATTTGACCGAATTCGGGTTGCGATGGCTTAAAAGTGAAAAATTTAATTTTTTTAATCTACTCCCTTTGTCCCATTATTTCTGTCTCAAAATTTTTGGACACGTCGTCCAATAATACATTTGTTTAACATTTTGATGTACATATGTAAAAATTATGTAAAATATATATATATATTCTAACTACATGATTAGACAAATCTAACAAGACCAAACTTGACTATATTTTTCGTATATAATTACGATTACATTAGGTCAAAGTTAATCAATAAACAGTATTAAAAAGTCAAAATGAGACACTTTGAGTGTGACGGAGGGAATATTTTTTAAGAAATACTCCATCCGTTTTATAATAAGTGTAACACTAGGAAATGACACAAGATTTAAAGTAAGTTAATAAAATTTATTTAATTGAAGTAATTAAATAAATAAAATAAGTCAAATTTGACTTTATTCCTTTTGAGTTTTATTTTAATAAATATGAAAAATAATAATTTAAGTATAATTAGTAAAAATTATTAACCTTCAAAACATTTCAAATATGGTAATGTAACACTTATTTCCAAACATTCAAAAAGGGAAAGTATAACACTTAAAAAATGAATGATGTAATTCATTAATCTATATTTTAACAGATTTGTAATTGACGAAAAACAAATACTCAGAAAATTGTGATTGTGAATGATCAAAGTAAGTTCATATTGAAAGGTTAATTGCTGCAAATTCTATAAGTTTGAAAGTTTTCTCTGGATTGCCGGTACTAAATGAAGTTTTAATGTCTAAAACAAATAATCTATTGATACTAGAAAAGACATTATAATATAGAAGAAATAAAAACGGATTATGCTAAGTTATTACCTTTGTTGATTAATGATAAGAAGAATATTTATAATAATATAATATATGTAGTTGATAGTGTTGGGTGTTGATAAATTTTTCTTCACATGGTGGAACTGACAAGACATTTATCGAGAATTTATCTAAAAAATATTATGTTTAGCTCTTCATGGTAGATGTAATATGCTGCCTGTAGCATCCAATGGAATATCACCCTTACTCATTCCAAGAGGTAGGAATGTACATTCTAGATTTGGTATTCCACTAGATTGTGACGAGAATTCTACCTGCAAAAAACTTAACTCAGAAAAATATTTAACCTCTCTTCTCATTAAAACAAAGCTCAATATTGGGGATGAAAATTCCTGATTAGTAGAATGATTATGAGCCCGTTTGAATTAAACAAATTCTCCATTCAATTTCAGAGAAAAAAATTCGACTCGCAGTTTGTTTTACTATGACTTTAAAAAAAAATAGATGTCAACCTTTAAAGAAGGTTAGACTCTACAATCAAAAACCAGTTTTTATCCATGTCAGTGATATGTTGCAATATCCCGTGTCACTGTAAAGAGGGGACTCGAAATATTAATAGTAATTAAGATGGATTAACTTAATATACTGTAAGAAATGTTATTTACAATGAAAATTTTATATGGCAAAAAATTTTCACAATGAATACTTCATGTACTTGATGGTAATTGGTAAATCTGGTATTAATCTTGAAGATATACAATTAGATATGATATTTCCAGATGATAATTTATAAACTCTACGCGAGATTCTATAGCAGTAATTGTTGAGAGTACTTATAAAATATAAACTGCACCACTTCAAATCCAAAAATATTTATATATTAACCTCCACCAATGAGTGTTGCTATGATCAATAATTACATCATTGAACGTATGTCTGCAAATGAAAATATATATATATATTATTTTTAACAATTTTATTTTTTTTGAGAAATAATCTGTTTTATTCCCACAAAAACACAAGTTAGTTCACAGCCACCAAAACATCTGCCTCTATACTACAATCGATTAACAAAATTTGTCAAAAGGATGAAGGCATAGATAATGCCAATGAATTATTTTAACTGGAATAGTTAAACACGATCAATTGTTCTGGATTACTGAATCATGAAATATAGTTGAATGAGAGTTGCATAGTCATGCTTCTTAGGAACATATAGCCATCAAATAAATTATGTAATAGAAGTAGGTTGATAGTAACCTAGATGTGGAATTCGATAGTTGGGTTTAAACTAATTTTCAGGAAACCATGAAAGTAGAAAATTCTTGATTAGTAGAATGATTATGAGCCTATTTGATTTAACCAAATTTTTTATTCGATTTGAGATGAGAAAATTCTCACTCACAGTTTGTTTTGCTATGATTATAAACCAAAGAAAATTTCAATCTTTAAAGAATGTCGGATTTTATCTTCCAAAACCAGTTTTTAGTCATGAACAGTTATGTTGTAGTCAGTAGCAAGATGTGCTAAAAGTATTAATATGCAATGATTAACTCAAGATACCACAAGAATTGTTGTTTACAATGAAATTTATACATGATATAAAATTTGTAAAATGGATAGTTGATATAGGTGATGGTAAAACGGGTATTGATTTTGGAGATGTACAATTAAATGTGACATTTTCGGATGATATTCTTATGAACTCTACGGGTGATACTATAACGGTAATTTTTAAAGTACATATACAAATATAAACTGCACCATTTGAAATTCAAATATTTTAAAAGATGGTGTTATACTAGCCCCTACAATGAAATTTTCAGCAAATTGTTAGAAAAATATTCATATTATGCTTCATACTTATTTTTAAATTTTATTTTATCTTAATTTAAATTTCAAATCAATAAAAATATTATTTTAATAGTTATTTTTATTGATCTGTTCTATTTCTACCGGACAAGCCACAGATGCTAAAGAATACGGTATAATATAATTTCTTTGTTAGTTTTAAAAATAATTAAATTATATTATCATATACATTATCTTTTGAATGTATAAAAAAATCATTACACATTTTTCATTACTCAAAATATAATTTATGTTATTACTTTATATACTATAAATATATATATTATATAAAATATAAAGTTATGCCCGTCGAGTCTCGACGGGTTATTTACTAGTTTAATAATAAAGCCCCTATTAATCAATCAATCAAACAACAGGGTTTGAGAATTTATTTACAAGGCTATGCCAAGCCGCTTAAGGATATGTTTCTCTTTTGAAAATTTGCATTTTTTATTTAATTGTTTTAAAATTTATATATATTATATATCACCAATGGCCATATTGTAATGGGAAAAAGGACAAATAGGTCCATTTTTTTTTCAAAAATTCAAATCAGTCATTTTTCTATTTTATTATCAAAACTGTCATCTACAAATGCTAATTATGTCCAAATCAGTCCCTTGTTCACTAATTATACTCTAATTGCTGACGTGGCAAGGGTTTTAATTTAAACCTGACACGCGTGCATAATATTAGTCATTTTTCTTTTATCTTTTGCATTCAGTCCTAAACTTTTGTTTTGTTCTATTTAGTCTTCTACCCCAATCACTCATTTTTATATTAATTGGCCTCCAACCTTTCAAATTATTTCATTTTAGGCCCAGAACCTTAAATTTTTTATTATTACCAATCCATTTATCAAATAAATGCCCAACATACTTTCATAAATAAAATCAAAAATACCAAACCTCATATATTGGGTTTGACTGTTTTGTTATCGGGTCTTCCAAATACCGGAATTTCACGGATTCTCTCTAACCACCCGACCGGAACCGATGGTTCATTGGTTTTGGTTTCCTTCCGCAACAATCAACACAATCTTACTTTGCGTCCTACCTTAGGATGTAGCAATGTTTAAGTAAATAATTTAACTTGAATTTTTGGAAAGTTATGGATACAGGAAGCCTTGGTTTTATTGAAAAAAATATAATTAAAATATTAAAAAATAGCCTGAATTTTATTATCCACAAAGTATGATTGTGTTGATTGTTACTGAAGGAAACCAGAACCAATGAATCATCGGTTACAGTCGGGTGGTTAGAGAGAGTCCGTAAAATCCGGAACTTCGAAGACCCGGTAACAAGGCGGTCAAACCCAATGTATGAGGTTTGGTGTTTAATTTTATTTATGAAAGTATGTTGGGCATTTATTTGATAAATGAATTAGTAGTAATAAAAAAATGTAGGGTTCTGGGCCTAAAATGAAATAATTTGAAATGTTGGAAGCCAATTAATATAAAAATGAGTGATTGGGGTAGAGGACTAAATAGAACAAAACATAAGTTTAGGACTGAATTGACAAAAGATAAAAGAAAAAGGACTAATATTATGTACACGTGTCAGGTTTAAATTAAAATCCTTGCCACGTCAGCAATTAGAGTATAATTAGTGAACAAGGGACTAATTTGGACATAATTAGCATTTGTAGAGGACTGTTTTGGTAATAAAATAGAAAAAGGACTGATTTGGATTTTTGGATAAGAAAATGGACCTATTTGTCATTTTTTCCATATTGTACTTCACAACAGTTTAACATAATAAAATTTAAATAATGTAAAATATTCAAAATACATTCTAATTAATATCCACACCACTCTTTTTTCCCCTTTTAATTTATTGGCATGAGCTCTCACCACCCATTTCCGAGACCTTTAATGGCTCTAAAAAAAAATTAATAATGTCATGTAATGTAATAGTAACTATTATAGTGCTTAAAACAATTGTACTGATTTGTACATAAAATTGTTGTGATACTGTACTACAATATGAGCACCAACTAGTATCCGAATATGAAGTATGTTCAAGAACGAAATGCTCCCTTGGACAATGCTAATGGCCATTAGGTCATTACTAACATACTTTTTTCCATTATTTTTTCAAAATTGTTTTATTGATTTGTACTTATTTTATACTAGTATTGAAAATATCACTCAATTTCTTTTCTTTATATATATTGTTTTATATATCATCTCATCATTAAAAAAATTGACATATCAATAAGATCATATATATAGGGTGTCAATTTGGACACGAACCCGAAAAAACGAACCCGACCGACACGAAAAATTTCAGGTTTGGATTTAGTCATTTTGAGTTTTTTTCAAATCAGGTCGACCTGAAACCCGTCCTGAAATATTTTTCCACCTGCTCAACCTGACACGAACACGATCCGAAACCTTAAAGTTTGCCAATTTTGGCTATAACCCAAAAAAACGAACCCGAACGACACGAAAAATTTCAGGTTTGAGTTTAGTCATTTTGGATTTTTTTCCCAAATCAGGTCGACCCGAAACCCGACCTGAAATATTATACAACCTGATTAACCCGACACGAACACGACCTGAAACCTGGAATTGACACCCCAAAATATATAGGGCTATACAAAATGCTCCGCATTTAAATTACTTTGACTCATTTATTATCTTCCCGACTACTGCATGCAAACCCTTTATTTTTCCTACATCTGAAAAAGAAGCTGCATTGCTGCCTAATTCTGGCCCCAACTCTGCAGCACCCCCACAAAATGCTACTCTATCTGCGTGTTAAATAACAAAAAAAATAGCTATCATCTTTTTTTGTTCGAGACGAAATTTTATATATTTATTTTTATTTATTTAATGATTGAGATTTCAAGCTATATGAATAAAATTACATAAAATATTCTAAAATTAAATAATTAAATAAATTTATCAACATTTGATGTAATTACAAAATACTTGATTGAAATAAAATTAAATAAAGGTAATAACTAAAATAGGGCATCAGAATGAGTCATTCTACTTTTGGGCCACAATATTTTGATTTAGGAAAATAGGTCACTAGAAGGATTTCGGGCCTGAATTTAGGCCATTGGGCTGGAATTCGGGCCGCGTTAGCCTAAAAGTAGAAATGACTACTTCTGGTGGCATATTTTAGTTTTTTCAATTATTTTTTTATTTTATGTAATTAAAATAAATAATACTCATTCAGTGTCATTATTTATGTCATATTTTCTTTTTTTTTTCTTGTTCCAATATTTTTATTTCATTTTCATTTAAAAAATAATTAAATATTAATCGTCAAACCTACCCATCACCTTATATTAATAAATAAATATATTAAACTTTCAAATTACCCACTACCATTAATAATTCAAGTCCACCCTATAACCACATATCAGTAAATCACAAATAAATAAATAAATAAATAAATAAAAATTGTGGGGTTGAGCACTTAATCCAGTGGTAAGTTGTGTGGCTTACCAACTACCATTAATAATTCCAGTCCACCCTATAACCAACTGCAACCTATAGGTTGGGGGTTCGAATCCCCACCCGATCCCCTATCCATCCCCTTTGTAATTGTGTGGCATGGGCTCCCGCCACCCGCTCCAGGCCTTCAATGGCTTCTAAAAAAAAATTAAAATTGTAGCTCATTACAATCATATTATATAAATTTTTAAGTTACCTTTTTTTAACACTATTAATAAGACGGAGGGAGTAATATAAGAAATAAAATAAATATTAATTCAAATATATTATAAAATAAGTAAAACAAATACATATTCAAATAAATTATAAAGTAAAAATAAACATATTTTATTATAAGTATCCCAAAATTTTTGGACCTGATATTTTATGTAGGAATAATTAGTATTAAATACAAGGAATTTTTCGGACATGGTTATGTTTGACAATTAATATTTAATTATTTTTAAAATGGAAATGAAATAAAAAATATTGGAACAAGAAAAAAAGGAAAGTAGGACATAATGTCAATATTATTTATTTTAATTACATAAAATAAAAAAATTATTCAAAAAAACTAAAATAGGCCACCAGAAAAAATCATTTCCACTTTTAGGTCATCGTGACCCGAATTCCAGCCTAATGACCTATATTCAGGCCCAAAATCCTTCTAATGGCCTATTTCCCTAAATAAATATATGGTGGCCCAAAAATGGAAATGATTCCTTCCGGTGACCTATTTTAGTTATTACCTCAATTAAATAATGAATTGAACCAAAATATCGATGTATAATTTGGAGGAGGGGTATTAACCATAGAGATACTACTATATACCACACTGCACTATTAGTCAGCAGGGATGTATAGTGTTGCAGTTATGATTACTGAGATGGAGACAGGAGACATATCCTGGCCAGTGACAAGACAATAATTCTTGTAACCAACCACCCCTGCCTGCCGCACAAGCATTATCCTCCTACACGCAGTAAATTAATTCCCCTTTCAGCTCAGCTGTGCCTCCTCGGGCAGGAATATAACCCTATTCATTCATTCATTCATGTGGAGTAATAAGCATAAATAGCCATCACCACCTGCCAAATCCCTCTAACCCCTCTTACCACCATTTACTACTACTTACTACTATGGGTGCGTGCAGAAATGCAAGTTAATAATAATAATAAAGGCAAATGGTAAAAACAAGTCATATATAAAAGAAGAGACAAAAAGCAAAGTGGGTATAGGGTGATGAGAGAGGTATACCTGGATTAAGAGAAACTTGCTTCTTAAGTACAAAAAAAACAAAGCCCATGTATGCTGCAGCAGCAGGTTGCATCCCCGCCCCCAGTATCTACTACTTATCGGTATAGTAATTAATTGATTATTATTAACATGAAGGATCAATACTCCCGCCCTCATCGCTCTTGGCCCTCAATGGCGGCGTTGGGTGTGGCTGTTGTATCAATTGCTGCTGCTGCTGCAATAAAATCTCGTGTTGCTGAAGCTGGTGGAAATTACAATTCTCCTGTTGTTGCTGGATTTGGTGATAAGGATGCGTGCTTCCAAAGGAACTACTTCCCAAGCCCAACGAGGGCTGTTGTTGCATTGCCGCCGCAGCCGCCGCGGTAATCTGATTGAATCCCGTAGCGGTAGTAGTGGTAACCGGATCCGTATCCTCGAATCCTGCACCACCGTACCTAACTAATTCACTCTGCGGTTGCCCGTACGCTCTGAGCATTTCCTGCTCCCGGGCAGCCATCGCCGCCATTTGTTGCGCCTCAAGGTACTGGGGATCACGGATCATCAACTGCGGAATCGCCGTGGGCAGCTGCGACTGCGCCGCGGCATTGTTGTAAGGCATCGCCGCCTGATAGGGCGCCGCCGATTGGGTGTAGTTTTGATGCTGATGCTGATGCTGCTGCTGCTGAACAAACCCGGGATGGTTCAACATTGGTAGCATTGCTGCGGGGCCAATATAAGTGGCTAATTCCTTCTTGGCATGCTCCAAATCATGCTGCACCTGCTTCAGCCTATGCTGTAGGATGGAGATGAGGCCGACGCAACCGTACACCGGGTCCTGGAGGCGATACTCGGCCTCGTACGCTAAGGAATTCACGGCGTCCTCGCGCTGGCTGGCGTTGAGTTCATTGAGGAGCTTCGTCACGTTGCTGGCGCCGAACACCTTGTGCACGTTGGTGAACTTCTCGGGATTGTCGGGCGGGAAGTACGGCGCGAAAACACATTCCGGGAGGCACTTCCGGCGGAGGCACTTGCACGCCGCACATGGAGAGTTGGACGACGACGACGACATTATTAATTCTTTTTTTCCTCTTAATAATAAGTTGATCTCTTCTTCAGCTGGAGACAGGATTGATGGAACACCACATGTTAGTCATTAAATAGCCTGGGAAACAATTAATTAAAGCTTTTAATAATTCTTGGAACATCCATCGAAACCTCCTGGTTTCACCCAAATATACAGTACAAAAAGGAAATTACTATCAACATAGTAATTGCACATGCACAACGTATTTAAAAACAATTACTAGTGCTACTATTCAAATGATATACGACTATGAAATTCAACAAACAATTAAGAGGAGTGAAGCAATTAAAGACTGACTATATGCATTGAAGCCGACGACATTGAAAGTTGAAAGTCAAAATACCTAATTTAAATCTAGGCATCCATTAGTTAAGAGGAAAAGGCACAAACTGGAGAACAGCAGAATGAAAATAATAACTGCAAAGCTTCTAGACGAGACGACGATGATCATTGCCGGAAGATTGATAACTGAACCGAGGGAATTAGCAGTGAAGATATCCAGATTGATAACCGAAGCAGCTTCGAGATATGGTTTTCTTTGTTTATATATATCAGTGTGCATCTAAAACTGCATTCGTCTTGGAATGGAACAAAAACTGTACAGGTAATGTAGCAGTGAAGATATCCAGAATTCCAGATTTCCAGATCCGAAAAGAAAATGAAAACCAGAAATAATTTGAAGTATACTCATTCCTTGACGGTAAATTATATCCAAACGTCGAGATCGTCAACCAAACCTCATTTCACATTCAAACAACAACAAAAATAAGCCGGTGGAAGATCTTCCTTCCAAAAATCCTGACCTAATCCGCCAATTATCAGAAATATACAACGAACAAAAAAAAATCTACACGAAATGGCTATCTGCACAACATTGATTACATGTGCAAAATCGATGGTAAAAAAAAAAAAGGGAAAAAAGAGAGAGAGCAAAAAAAGAAAAGGAAGATGCAAAAGTACAACATGTATTGGAAAATCAAAAAAGAATAGTACTAAAAAAAGGAGTGGAAAAGGGGGAGTGGAAAACGGAGGAGAAACGTACCATCGGTTTATCGAAGAGAGTGAATTGAAGGCAGGCGTGTAGTAGGGATCGGAAGGAAGTTTTGATGGGATCTTGTTCAAAGTTTTCGGCGATCCCGAAGACAAGAAGGCGAGATCAGAGATGAATAAAAATAGGGTTACACACATATATATACTATATCTTATTCTTGTGTACTCCTCCATCAATTTCTATTTATTAAAAAGCCAACGGGGAACGATCCAATAATTAACCACACCCTCCTAAAAAACTGTTTATGCAATTCCATAAATCATATTATTCATATATACACACACTGTAAACTGTATACACCTTTTTTTTAAAAAAAAAATAATATACTATATATAATATTGTTAAAAAAATATATTTAAAAATATTATGACTACAAGTATACCTGACACGTGTGGTCAACAACTTCCCACTTTTTTCGCTCCTTTGGAAACCGCTCACCACACATACAACCCCATCGTTTTTATTTTAATTCCTATCATAAAATATAAATATAAATATAAAAATAATAGTAGTAATTAGGTGCGGGAGTATTAAAATGTTATAAGTTCAAATTATTTTATTCTTTCTTTAAAAAAAAACAATAATGTGTGGATCATATATAAATGTGCATCCTCAGTTCAATGTTGGTTCTTTTTGAAGATTAGAACACTATAGTAGTAGGCCAAACCAATGCACAAGGAGTTGAAAAAGCAGGCAAATAAATAAAAACCATATAGTAGTATATACTCACTCTAGCAATGGCAATGAGCCGGTTTCGGAACGGAGTAGTATCCTCATCCCCAATAGCATCTTTAATCCCAAAACCGGCCCAATCCCCGTCGGAGATTTTATCGGGATCCCCATCGGGTATTATAATTTCCCCAATCCCCATTGGGGACCCATCTGGGATTCATTTTACAAACTTATTTTTTAAAATTTTAATATCAAAACACATACAAATTGTTTAATAATAAATTATAATCCACATCAAAAGTTCATAATTGTTTCCAAGGTATAATTAACATATCAAACTAAATTTTGAATTCTAAATACTTAATTTCACATAATAAAATTCGATAATTCATGCAATATAATAATAAAAAAATAAATCCACAACATTTACTTTCATGTTTTCCTTAAAAAATGAAAAATAAAGCAAATTATAAATACATAATGTGATTTATTACCAATGTAGGTTATATTAGAATTTAGGTTTTTATTTATTTTTAAGTAATGGACTAATCAATAAAATATAATATACAAAATATTAAATATAAATATAGAATTTATAAAATATAACATATAAAACATATCGGGGATGGGCCGGGGCGGGGACTACTTCCCCGTCCCCGTCCCCATCCCCGAGAAAATCCCCGATCCCCAGCCCATCCCCAATAATCCTCTCCCCAAAACCGTACCGAAAATTCGATTTTCGGTTTTCGCCATCGGGTACGGTTTTTTTTTGCCATCCCTAACTCACTCCATTCCTTTTTAATTGTCTCTTTCAACTTAATTTCAATAACCAATGTTTGCATTAATTAACTCATAAATTTACATTTTTACCCTTCAACTAAACTCATTCATAATAAATGTCAAGAAATAGCATTTATGTAAAGTGAAGGGCAATATAGTAAAAATATAGCATAACTACTTATAACTACTTAAAAGTGACAACTATTTTGGAATATTTTTTACTCTCTAAAAAGACAACTAGAAAGTAACGTATGGAGTACTAATAGAAACACGCAATCGATGCTTGTATGCTACTGCCGCTTTAATTAAAAGAGCTGTGTGTGTGTGTCACTGCTTCGAATAAATATAATCAAACTTTGTGCATTGCTAAGTATATCATTTTGCTTAAAAGATGGTGAAAGTTCGTGTCACATAAAGGATAAAATAGATGGATAAAGAATCGAATAAAAGTTCGGATCTCAACCATAAATTTAAAAGTCAATCAATTTATTAGCTTGAATTTTTTATTTTTTTTATTTTTTTGGTTGTACTCTTTAATTGAAAGGTAATTAGAAAGATAACGTAAGCGTACAAGTTACAGATTGCTACATTACATATATACTTTCATTATTGGTGTCGTCGTTTACGCTATCTATCATCATGCATTTGCATTATTAATTTTTCCATATTCATCTTCATCGTCTCATCTCATTTTTTTCACTACACTTTACATAAATATATAAACTATACAGTGTTTTTTTTTTTTTTGTCACCTTCACTTGGTCAATGCAACATCATTTTCAAGTGACCCTCATGATCAGTTTATGCGTTCATTCAACATTTTACTATGATATTTTCAAAACAATAATATACCTATTCTTTTTTCAAAATAATATTTATATATCACTACAAAAATTTTGTTGGATGACGATGAAAAAAAGACAAATTTTGTCATATAAAACTTCATCGCCTCGTACAACAGGCGACATATAAGGTAACGAAATCATTTCATCACATCCGTGAAATTTTTTGTAGTGTACTTATAATGTAAAACATATATATACTACTATACATCCCAAAAGTATTTTTTACTAACTGTCAGGTAGATTTTTTTTTACAATATTAATATACCAAATAAATAAATAAATAAATGTTTTACATTGTTTTTTGTAATTGCTCTTTTCAACATAATACTCCAAGCCACAAATATATACTTAGAAATTCTAAAAGATGCAAGTAAATATTGAGAACGTGTTATTAAATCAAAGAAAACAAAAAGATGTACTCCCTCCGTAATTTAATGATATTAACATTCCATGTTTTCACGCGTTTAATGGTTAATATCTCAAATTGTATAAAATTAAAAATTATAAAAGTTTAATATTCTAAAACTATGTGATTAGACGAATCTAACAATATCTCACTTGACTATATCTTATGTAACTGTGTAAAAAAATTGAATCAAAGTTACTCAATGAATAGTGTTTACTATGCAAACGTTAATATCATTTGATTACGGAGGAAGTATAGCCGTATGGGCTTGGTTTGCATAAACAAATTCTGGGGATGATTGAGAGTCAGCGGATCCGCTAGCATAGCAGATAGCAGATTTGGAAAGAGAATTGTGAGACAATATACACTTCCAATATGCTATATGCTGGTCAATATGATGTCTTCCAAACAGCCCCTGTACAAAAACTTCAGCAGGCCGAACAAGGGGCCAGACGAAGTAAAGTTAATCATAATGGGCCATGGTCCCTTAATAGCCCATGGATTAACCCAAATTAGCCCATAATTTAATCAACTGAGCTACATTAATTTACAATTTTACCGGAATTGCAGAAAGAGTTTAGATGAAATGAATAAAGTTTATATCCTAAAATAAACATGATCAAATTCATAAAGAAGTAGAAAAAAAATTGAAGTTATTTAATCTAATAATTGTGTAGCAGCTAGAGGTGGGAATAGGTCAGGTTACCCGACAGGGGCCTATGGCTTAACCTACGTAAGGCCAGGCCAGTCCAGGCTTTTTTCGTAAATAGGCCAGGCTCAGGCCATTTTAAAAGTCTTTTTAGCTAAATAGGCTCAGGCCAAGGCTTTATAAAGAGCCTATTAGGCCTACCAGGCCGGCCTACTTATGATTATTATTAGTATATTTATGTTTATTGCACAGAGTATACGCTACAGATTCATAAATATAGAGAAAGTATATGATATTAATATTATTATTTTATGTAAAATAATAATTAGTTTGATCTTACATACAGTTTTTAAAATATATAAAGATTTTCCCCAATATGTAAATAACTGTGGATAAAGTATTGCTCAAGTGCACAAATTTATGTCTTACAACCTTATAATTATATCCGGACATATTTAAAACAATTTTAACTTAATTCTAAAATAGGCTTAATGAGGCTGTTAGAAGACTTAAAACCTGGCCTATTTAAATAAATAGGCCAGGCTCAGCCTTATAAAATAGGCTATCGCAGGTAATAGGTCAGGCTCAGGCCGTATAAAATCGAAGTAGGCCTAGGTCGTACAAGCCTAAGATTAGCCCGACCTAGCCTATTTCCACCCCTAGTAGCAGCATATTCATATATATCCATACATGATAAAACTACATGTTCATTTGCATGCCTCAGATCAGATAAAAACCAAATGCAATTGGCCTGAGTGGTATGGGGTTCTGGCAGCTTAAGCAAAGGTCTCGGGTTCGAGCCTTTGTGTATGCAGAATTCTGCTTTGGGAGAGGCAATCCTTCAATGCCTACTCGATCCTCGAGGGATTAGTATTGGGTCCAATAAGGCCTGGGGATACCCTGGTATTCACCTAAAAAAAATCAGATAAATGAAATCAAAATAATGCTTCTGGCGGATTATACTAGTACTTATTATCATAGTTGTTAAGATCCCGATCCTGATCTTATGATCTTACGACTTTGCGATCACACCTATCTAAAACGATCCCGATCCTTGTAGGATCTTAAAATTAGTAAGATCCCGATCCTGATAGTAGAATGTTCGATCTTATGATCATACCCCCCTCAAACGCTTCTACGATCATACCCTCTTAACCGCATAAACTTTTTATAGTATTTTATGATTTAGGATCAAAGTAATTTTTTTCCTTTAATTTTAAACTTAAGAGTTTGTATTCATTATGTATGATGTGTAAAAATAACATAATATATATGTATATGGAAATATTTTATATTTGATTGTGATGTTTTTATACTGTATTGTATTAATTAACTTGCAAGATTCATAAACACACGAAATTATGCTTTTACTTGTTAGTATGCTTAATTGAGTTTATCCATTATGGCAATTTCATAAGATCTTAGGATCCCGATTCGATCCCGGTCTTGTAAAGAGAAAAATGATCCCGATCTTAACAACCTTATTATTACTAGTTGTTGACTGACTGTTGCCCCAACCTAACAAAAGATATATAGTGAGCCGTGGAGGACCCTTTTAGCTGTCATTGAGATTGGTCTCTAATTGTTGTACACAAAATGAGAGATGCCATCACCCATCCATTGGAAACACACTGAAAAGAGATCGGCCTAATTATGCACCTAGCTCTCTCACTCACCATATCACTGTGTTAGCCCAATGAATTTTTGAGCCCACAAATTAAAGCCCATTACATTCCGGCCCAATAACCAAGTAGCCGACCCAGTCCATAGATGTGTCCCGATAAAGATGACCGCCAGCAAGAGAAGTGCGACAGTTCCTGTAGGAGATCGTGGTGACATTAAAACAGGGCATGAGAGGATCGTGGTGGCATTAAAACTTGGATGGAGGCTGGAGAGGTGCCATTCCATTCCCTATAAGTATTGAAGATGGCATCCAAGTGAAGGGACTCAACTCATCCAAAAAATCCACACTTTACATTTTTTTTTTCCGCATTTGTTTTGTTTCTGCAATTGTCTTTCATTCATTCCCTATTTGCATTCCTTTACCAGCTTTTGTTATTTCCCTGTAATCCATTTTTTACACTTCGTTGTAATCTTTTCGGAGTTCATCAATCAAAGAGGGGTTTTACTCCTCTGCAATTTCACGGTTAACACATTGTGATCTCAATCAAAAGAGATGCATATAGTAGTATATAATTAGGGAGTTACGTTGTCAAGATAGATGAATGAAATCCAGTGCAGCTCATTGTTGGGGATTGTCAGAAAAATTGCATCATTAAGAATATTGATTGTTTCAACTCCTTAGAAAGAGCTTACTTTGCTTTTTCATCTTGTATGTTTTCCGTTTTATTTATTTATTTATCGTCTAAATTGGATCTTTAATTCTTTTTATTTATGCGTATACTATATATAATAATTAAAGCAAACTCCGATCCCAACACACAATAATGGGCAGGGGTAATGTTGATGAGCTCATAACACTGGTTACTTACTATTGATCTTATAGATTAATCGGTAAAAGTGAAGAAACATATGAATCCAATTTTGGATTATTGTTGGCTCCGATTGAAAGAACAATAACACAGCCCTACTGAGCAGGGGCTAATAGAGCGGAAACTGTAGCACTGCAAAAAATGGGCGGAACACTGAAAAAAAAAAGAAAGAAAGAAAGAAAATGAATCATTTGGGAGGGAGGGTGCCGCATTTTTGTAGGGTGTGTTAGAGCTCCATCCTGCATTTGCACCCTGCAATTTTGCGTTGGAGATGATCTCATGCCTACTAATAAGAGGAGATGTCATGATGTAAACACGTGTACTATTTCAAGTAATAAATTGGTGTTTGGATAAGCAATATAAAATTAATTATTTGATTATTACATTTTCAAAACGCAAATAATCAGGTTCGCAACACCTTTTTTAAGCGGCTAATCTGATTATTTTCATTTTAAAAACACAATAATCAAATACTCCCTCCGTCCCATATTTATCTTCTTACTTTCCGTTTTTGGACGTCCCACATTTATCTTCCTACCCCAAAAAGGGAATTTTTTTTTTTACTAAAATGTCCCTACATGTCCATATATTTACAGAAAAACCAATCCTTAATTTTACAATTATGGATCCTAATTAAAGACCAATACCCGTTTAATTGGTCAACACTCACATAGGAAACCCTAGTCCAATCCCATCCGCCTCTCTTCATTTCTTTTCTTCATTTGTCTCTCATTTCTCTCCATTTTAGAGGCTGAAACCTAATCATCTCTCTACCTCCTCCACCGTCGGCCTTCTGTGAGTTTCCGACATGCCTCGAAGACCTATCAGACGCCACGGGCCTCCACGGCTTTGCACTCCCGACGAGTCGTCGGAGAGCGAGTACGAGATTTCGACTCTGTTGTCGAAGCTTGTGCAGTCAGCCTCCAGATCCGTCCACTCGGCCACCCCACGAAACCTTTTGGGCTTTTTTTGTGGAGACGGACTGCCCTGTGGCTTTGAATCCGACATTCCGGCGAGCGACTCGCAATCCGGCCAGATCCCGTCCGAAATCTTAATGTCGTCGTCGGCTTCGATGATGCAGTCGTCGGATTTGGTGGAGAAGCCGACTGACACGGTCGTTCCCGAGACCGAGTTCTGCCCGGAAGTGTCTCCGGCCAGGTCGCGAGGACTGCTTGCCGAATCTGTGCCGCCGGAGGTCGTCTGGTATGTGTCGGACTCTGTTGAACCATATGCAAATCTGCCTTCCTCGGACGAGGCTTACTACGAGCCCTTCTATTGTTGCGAAGAAATGAGGGATACACGGAACAAACTATTGTACGATCTCTTGCCGGCCTTGAGGTATAATCTCTTCTACAATTTGACTCTGTTCTTCGTTGTCGGCTTCCTGTGGCCTTGACGGCCTTGTGCTATGTGAATTTTTTAATGGAGCCTTGCCGGCTTATACGTGCTTCTATATTCAATGCTTTGTGAGATTTATAATATGAAGTTGGCTGTAATTTCAGGAAAATGTGATTAGAGTTTCCACATTTGTCTGGCTTGCATGTTAGGAGGCCTAATTGAACATAAAACTATTAGGGTCATGCGAGGAATTGCATTAACTGTAATTGCTGAGAGTGAATGTCACCACAGGTTTCTATTTGCCTTGTTTGGGGACATTGCTCTGTGATGCAGTTTCATTTAATGGTGTTCTTAAATGTAGCCACCAATTCCTCTGCCTTTTAGGAGGCTTTGAGCAATTTTAGTCAACATTAGGCAGAAGGAGTGGTAAGGAGACTTTAGCAACACCATTATCTCGTGTAAGAGAACCACCCTATGATGATAATACAATCTGAGGGTTCCCAAACAAAACTGAAATTTCCCAACAAATCAGATTCATTCATTGAACTTAATAAACATATTTTCATACATACCCAATGATGAGATTGTAATCTGAGGGGTTTTTTTTTTTACAAAATATACCTTGATGGTCATAATCTACTCAGCCTTACCTTTTTTTTATTTTTTTGCATAGGCTGATCATATTAGACAATCTATTGATTGTTTACAGATTAAACAATCTATTGATTGTTTACAATGTAAGCAACAAAAAGGTTGAACCTTAAACAATCCTACATCCCTACAACTTCCACAAGTTCAGAAATATCATACTTGAGCTTGTAAACTCCGGCAGCTTCTTGCAATGCTTGTATGCTTGCCTTCACAATATCTTCATCCACCTCTAACACCCTAGGCAGCCTCCCTTCCCTCCTCAGACGATTTTTGTTCATATGTGGTGTCTTATATTTAATCCCTCCTTCCACCTTCATTATCTCAATGAGGTTGCTTTGTAAAGTTAGGAAAACATCATTTAAAGTTGTTGGTGATAGTTCCTCAAAAGACTGCACAACACTCCCCACTAGGTCATCAACATTTAGCATTAGGTTTTCATTACACAACCCTTGAATGCTATTGAAAAATCCTAGATCATTGATGTTAGTATCCGGTGACATAGGTGGTTGGCATAAAAGTGTGATATTGAAGCCATCACGTTGACTTGCACAAACAAAATCTGAATCCTTATCTTTAAAGTGTGGAGGGGCATTATCCTGTTGGATAATGATGTTTTTGTTGAGAAATGTGGGCCACTTAGCCTTAATAGTCGGTATAATCTGCACAAAGCAATAAACAGCCGTTTATGATATAAAAAAAAAAACAGCTTTATTTTTAATATAAAATGGTATAAAATCATCAAATAATGGCTGACCTTATTCAACACGAACTCTTTTATCACTTCTCTATTCACATTTCAATAGGTTTAGTCACCATTGTCCCCCGAGCTCGATTTTTTGAATTCCTTTGAGCCGGCTCAACCGTTGTGAATGGGAAGAGGCCAATCTTCCGATCAAACGTAACATTTCCCTCCGCATCAAATTACGGACGTGCCACAGCGCACATAAACATAATCTTAGGGATAAAATTCTTAGACTTAGTAGTTCTATGTGGTTCTTCTTCACCGGGAAGCAAGTAATATCTCTCGCTTTTTTGGTTAAGTAGAACCATTTTTCATCAATATGAATAACATTTTCCATGTTTTTGAAAAAAAAAACTTGTTTGCAACCCTATCATATTGAATAGCATGCAAACAATAATTCAACCTTTGAAACTTGTTTTCTTGAGTTAGTGCAGGCTTTATAGCATTAGTATGGGCCCTAATGGCTCCATCCTTGACCCATCTAGAAACTGTGGATTTACTTACCTTTAATTGCTTTGCTAATTTTCTGATTGTGGCCCTCTTTCTAAAAGGGATTGTCTGCATCTTTTCTTGATCAAAGTGCACCCTCCTTACATGTGGCTTCCCAATGTTGTTGTTGGAGAATAATATGGGCTGACCATTTAGAATCTGTTTTTTGGCAGCATTCCACAAGAACCTGATACTCCAAAAAGTTGAGAAGCTTCCTTGGCTTTTCCACGATCCACCTTGTCATCCGTGCTATGCAACAACAAAAATTGGCCTATTTGATTCTTCTTTTCTGTTGAAAGTTTGTGTTTGGTAGTTGTCTCCATTTATTGAAGGCAATAAATGTGGTATTGAGTAGATATGCCTCTATTTATAACTGTATTTTGGAGGTAATTTTTTAAGGGAAATAAAAATGAAAATGGCTCCACTTCCCAAAAAAAATTGTGGGAAACACAATGGCAGAAGTTGAATATGAAAAGGGGAGGAATTTTTTGGAAGGAAGTTTGCAGGATTAGCCTTTGTTTTGGAGGGAAGTGCTTGTGGGGTAAAGATGAATGGATGGAAACTTCCAAAAAAAACCACTGGCAGAATCCTTGTAATAGTATTAGGAATTCTGTTTTTTTTTACTTGTTTATTTTGGAATGTTGTAATGGGCCCACAGCTGGGGAAGTGTATTTATAAATGTAACATACACTCTTATGCCAAGTTAATTAATTTTAATGATAGCTATTAACAATTGCACTACAAGACAAAAAGAGACAAATTTACCCCTCAAAAAGTACACATGAATAGAATACAACTTTCTTAAACTCCGTATCTATAGTGTCGAAGAAGTTAAATATGGGACGGAGGGAGTAAAAATTAAAACCATTCAAGGATAAATTTCAAGGCAACTAGTAGTTCAATTGGAACCATAGCAAGAAAGGGACAAACCAAATGACATTACATTTTTTTTAGAAGCTGAAGCCAGAGAAGAAAAATAAAAATTAGGACCAAAACAGATAGGTCCGAACCATATATATATAGTAAAGTGAGAAAGAAAGCCTATCCTCTAAGAAATCAATCTCTTAGTGCATCCATATCCAATCGGGAGGAAATGTCCAGGTTGGAAGAATTTCTACAGAAAAGCAGAAAGCTCCACAAGGACTTCTCCCATCAACAAAAACCGACTAATTAATCCATGAAATTCGAGAGGGCGAAGTCCTGCCATCAATCCACTATCATGAATTACCCATCCCAAGTTAGTCCCAACTTCCAATTTCGGGGAATCTCTACATTTCCTGAATTTAACATTCCTTTATTTATTTCTTTTAATTTGGTTTGTTGTAATAATAATAGCTATAGCTCATATGATGTTTATATAGATCTATATTATTTGATATGGACTATATACGTATATGTTGGACAAAAGTGATATAAAACGAAATTGAA
The DNA here is from genome assembly GCA_030278955.1 of Hygrophila difformis. NCBI lineage: Eukaryota > Viridiplantae > Streptophyta > Magnoliopsida > Lamiales > Acanthaceae > Hygrophila > Hygrophila difformis. The sequence goes on along the minus strand of JAOANR010000309.1, from coordinate 178,771 downwards.
GATATGAGTGCGGAGAGTATATTTATATATATTGTTGTTAATAATTACTCTGTCAATACAAGAATGAAAATCCACAAATTTATAGAGTTCATAAGCCACCACTACACGTAGGATTAGTCAAAGGTGGCTAGCTAGCAATATAGTATAATAATGCATCCACCAATATTGAATGTTGTACAACATGTAATAATAAATGTGATAGTACAGTAGTCCTTAATTGTAGGCGCAGACATTCACCTAATAAGATTTTTCAACACTCCCTCTTGAATGTCTTCAATACAAAGAATATGCCTCGTTAAAACCTTACTAGGAAAAAACCTCGTGGGAAAAAGTCCTAGTGAAGGAAAAGGAGTACAATATTCTTGTATTCACTGCTCCCTCTGATTTGGACATCATTTTAAATCTCGAAGCCGCCGCATTCCAATTTTCCTCACGAGCTTCTCGAATGTTGCAATCGGAAATGCCTTGGTAAATAGATCCGCTAAATTATTTTCTGATCGAATTTGTTGCACATCGATTTCACCATTCCTTTGAAGATCATGAGTGTAGTAGAATTTTGATGAAATATGTTTCGTTCTATCTCCTTCAATATAGCCCCCTTTCAACTGGGCTATACAAGCCGAATTATCTTCAAATAAAATTGTTGGGGGCATTTGTGGTCCAATGATTAAACCACAACCCTCAATATATGTTGAGTCATTGACCTCAACCAAACGCATTCTCGACTTGCCTCATGGATTGTTAATATCTCGGCATGATTAGAAGAAGTAGCAGTTAAAGTGTGCTTCATTGACCTCCAAGAGATGGCAGTTTCGCCACAAGCAAACACATGGTCTGTCTGAGATTTGGCTTTGTGTGGATCTGACAAATAACCTGCATCGGCATAGCCGATTAACTCATGTCGAGTCTTTTGGGTAAAATAACCCAAGATCAATTGTTTCTTGGAGATAGCAAAAAATGTGCTTTATGCCTTTCCAATGTCGTTGAGTAGGGCAAGAGCTGAATCTTGCGAGTAAATTGACTGCAAACGCGATATCAGGTCGGGTGCTATTTGCAAGATATATTAAAGCGCCAATTGCGCTTAAATATGGCATTTCTGGGCCAAGTTGCTCTTCATTATCTTCTTTTGGCCTAAATGGATCCTTTGCAGGATCAAGTGCCCAAACGATCATTGGATTATTTAGTGGATAAGCATAATCCATTCGAAATTTGTAGGCCAAGGCAAAATTTCATTTTCCCAAAATCCTTGATTTCGAACTCTTCTTTCAGATATTCAATCGCCTTTTTTAACTCTTCGGGAGTTCCAATTAAATTTAAATCGTCAACATAGACTGCGACGATCACAAATTCTGACCCTTTTTTTTTTATAAAAACACAAGGACTGATGGGGTCATTTGTATAACCTTCATTTATTAAACTTTCACTGAGGCGGTTATAACACATTCGGCCAGATTGTTTGAGCCATACAATGATTTTTGCAATTTGATGGAATAAGTTTCTCTGGGTTTTGAGTTGCAAGACTCAGGTAACTTAAACCCTTCAGGTATTTTCATATAAATATCATTTTCCAGTGAGCCATATAAATATGCAGTAACAACGTCCATCAGTCTCATTTCAAGTTTTTCTCGTACTACTAGGCTCATTAGATACCTGAATGTTATTCCATCCATAACCGGGGAATACGTTTCCTCAAAATCAATTCTCGGTCGTTGGGAAAAACCTTGGGCTACAAGCCTTGCCTTATATTTGGCAATTTTATTGTTTTCATTTCTTTTTCTCACAGACACCCATCTGTAGCCAATAGGCTTCATATTTTTCGGTGTTTGGACAATAGGGTCGAATACTTTTCGTTTATTCAGTGAATCTAGTTCAGACTGAATCGCATCTTTCCATTTTGGTCAATCATTTCTTTTCTGACATTCTTCAACTGATCTTGATTCAGGATCCTCGTTATTTTCCATTACATCGAATGCAACGTTGTATGCAAAAGCATTATCAACGTTTGTTTCTTTTCGGTTCCAATATTTCCCAGTATTGATATAATTGAAGGAAGTTTCAATAACTTCATTTTCATCTGGGTGAATATTTTCAGGTTCAACTGTTTTGGGGGTTGAATCAATTTCTCCTTCGGGAGTATCATCGGTGATTGATTTATCACCCATATGGATAATTTTCCTCTTTCGTGGATTTTTATCCTTGGAACCCAAAGGCCTACCATGCTTCAGGCGTGCAGTAGGTTCATTTGCACTCGGAATTTGCCATTCTGGGACATTTATATTAGCCGGTGCATTTACTGCTGCAATATATGATTTTGTGATTTTGGCAGCATTATTAAAAACATCGGGTAATTGATTTGCAATTCCTTGCAAATGCACAATTCTTTGAACTTCAAGTTCACATTGTCTTGTACGAGGATCAAGGAAATCAAATGGACTTTGGCAAGATATTTCTTTTTTCAGTTGATCATTTCCTCCCCCTAATGTCGGAAATTGAGTTCCATCAAAATGACAGTCTGCGAATCTTGTAGTAAATAAATCACCCGTTTTTGGCTCAATATATTTGATAATCGAGGGTAATTCATACCCGACATATATGCCCAACCTTCTTTGAGGTTCCATTTTTGTATGTTGTGGTGGCGCAATCGGTACATAAACCGCACACCCAAAAATTCGCAAGTGGGATATATTGGGCTCCTTTCCAAACACAATTTGTGTAGGGGAGTAGCTATGATAGCTTGTCGGCCTTATTTTCACAAGTGCAGCTGCATGCAATATAGCATATCCCCAAGCAGAAAATAGGGAGTTTTGATTTCATTAACAATGGCCTTGCAATTAATTGCAATCGCTTAATAAATGATTCTGCCAGACCATTTTGCGTGTGCACATGAGGCACAGGGTGTTCAACAGTAATTCCAATCGATATGCAGAAATCATCAAATGCATGTGATGTATAGTCTCCAGCATTATCAAGGCGAATTTTCTTTATTGGATGATCTGGAAACTGTGCTCGCAATTTTATAATTTGTGCAAGTAATTTTGCAAATGACAAATTGCGAGTTGATAATAAACAAACGTGTGACCAGCGTGATGACACATCAATTAGTACCATAAAGTACTTGAAAGGTCCACATGGTGGATCAATAGGTCCACATATATCGCCTTGAATTCTTTCTAGGAATGTAGGGGATTCAATTCCCACTTTTACTGGGGATGGTCTGGTTATCAATTTTCCTTGAGAACAGGCTGCACAATTGAACTCATTTGGGTTCAATATCATTTGCCTTTTCAATGTATGACCATTTGAATTTTCAATAATTCGCCTCAGCATTACACTGCCAGGATGCCCAAGTCTATCATGTCAGGTAATAAATTCACTAGTAGCTTTCAAGCCTACTAGGTTATGTATTTCTGCGGCATATATTTTTGTATAGTACAAGCCGGAGGAGTAACATGGCACTTTCTCATTCACAAATTTTTTGCCATTTACAATTCGAGTTATCAAAAGATACTCGTGATCTGCCTCTTTTAAAGTTTCAATGTGATATCCATTTTTTCGAATATCATTGAAGCTCAGTAATTTTCTTCGAGCTTTGCGTGAGAACAAGGCACTTTCAATCGCCATTTTTGTCCCTTCAGGGATAAATATAACAGCTCTATCGGAGCCTTCAATGCATTTTGCATTACCGCTTATAGTTTTCACTGCGGTCTTTTCCAATTTTAAATGGAAAAATGGCCAAATATATCCTTTTTCTTTTCTAAAAATCCAAATCAGTCCTTTTTATATTTTATTACCAAAACAGTCCGCTACAAATGCTAATTATGTCCAAATCAGTCCCTTGTTCACTAATTATGCTCTAATTGCTGACGTGGCAGGGGTTTTAATTTAAACCTGACACGTGGGCATAATATTAGTCATTTTTCTTTTATCTTTTGTCAATTCAGTCCTAAACTTTTATTTTGTTTCATTTAGTCCTCTACCCAAATTAGTCATTTTATATTAATTTGCCTCCAACCTTTCAAATTATTTTATTTCAGGCCAGAACCTTAAATTTTTTATTATTAATAATCCATTTATCAAATAAATGCCCAACATACTTCCGTAAATAAAATTAAACACCAAAGTAGTCAAATTCAATGTATGAGGTTTGATGTTTAATTTTATTTACGAAAATATTATGGGCATTTATTTGAAAAATTGATTAGTAATAATAAAAGAAATTAAGGTTTTGGGCCTTAAATGGAACAAAACAAAAGTTTGGGTCAGAATTGGCAAAAAGATAAAAGAAAATGACTAATATTATGCCCACGTGTCAGGTTTAAATTAAAACCCTTGCCACGCCAGCAATTAGAGTATAATTAGTGAACAAGGGACTGATTTGTACATAAATAGCATTTGTAGCGGACTATTTTGGTAATAAAATAGAAAAAGGACTGATTTGAATTTTTGGAAAAGAAAAATGACATATTTGGCCTTTTTTCCAATTTTAAATTGGAGAACAGCTTTTGCTTTTCAAAATGCTATGCGTTGTTGCACTGTCAATAAGGCAGATATCATCTCCGACTTTTGAATTTTCAGCATCCATTTCTTTACAAGAATATAAAAGGTTATTAAACATCAGCAATATAAATATTATTAATGCAAAAATATATTTATATTATACATGGATAATAAAAAGGGAAGTACAAGATATCATTATTTATATTAAACAGGAATTATAAAAGATAAGTACAAAACATATATAGCTATATAATATAGTATTATTTTGTAACAGTATCTGGCACAACAAAATCATCAGCTTCCAGGTGCGTGATATTATCATTTAATATATCATCATATGTATCATCATGGGTATTATGGTGTGATTCAACACCTTGTCTTTCTTTTCGTTTCGAGGCCTGATACAGTTCAGCTAAGTGTTTAGTTGTGTGGCATGTCTGAGCCGGATGGCCTTTAATTGCACAACGATCACAAATTTCATCATTTTGTTTATGCTTTTTTGCATAATTTCTTTGTTGTGGTTTGTAAGGCGTTCTGGTATCATATCTGCGATTTTGTTCAAATCGAGGCTTATTTTTATAATTATTTTGATGAGATGATTCACCTCTGCCTCGATTGTGATACCGATTTTGGCTACGATCATCATTTTGATTTTTAAAGTGCCCACGATCACGCACATATTTTGCTGATTGAGCCGCGTTCACCTCAGGGAACGGTTTTGCACATGCGGGCCTAGATTCATGATTTCTCAACACCAATAGGCTGTTTTGTTCAGCCAATAATAAGCAGGTGATAAGATCAGAATATCTTTGAAAACCTTTTTGACAGTATTGCTCACTCAATACTGAGTTTTTAGCATGAAACATAGAATACGTTTTTTCAAGCATTTCTTCTTCAGAAATATTTTGCCCACATAATTGTAATTGGGCCGTAATTTTGAACACAACGGAATTATATTCCAAGACTGTTTTGAAGTCCTGAAGCCTCAGGTTTGTCCAGTCATCACGGGCTTTTGGAAGCACAGTCTTTTTAAGATTATCATATCTTTCTTTCAACTTTTCCCACAACGCCAGTGGGGGTTCCACAGTCACGTACTCCATTTTAAGTGCCTCTTCGATATGATGGTACAAGAAAATCATGGCTTTTGCCTGATTTTGATGGTTGGGATTTTTGCCTTCAGCAATAGTATCTTCCAGACCCATTGAAGTAAGATGCATTTTCACATCTCGGGCCCAGGACATATAATTGCTTCCTTCAACGGTTAATGGAGCAAATTCCTGCTTTGTAATGTTAGCCATAATTTTATTGAAAATTTTGGAATAAAAATTATACCTCAAATTCCGGTAACTCCGGCAGAGTTTATTCGTGCTGATAACGTGCTAGCTAGCCTCCTTTGACTAATCCTATGTATAGTGGTGGCTTATGAACTCTATAAATTTGTGGATTTTCATTCTTGTATTGACAGAGTTATTGTTAACAACAATATATATAAATATACTCTCTGCACTCATATCTTCAATTCCGTTTTATATCACTTTTGTCCAACATATACGTATATAGTCCTTAATAATGCATCCACCAATATTAAATGTTGTACAACATGTAATAATAAATGTGGTAGTACAGTAGTCCTTAATTATAGGCGTAGACATTCACCTAATAAGATTTTTCAATAGGGTTTGGTTTTTCAAATTCAATGGCAAATCCAATATTAGTATTTGGTGAAGTTGTCCATTAATGGACTATGATGATTTTTCCTGCAATATTATAAACAATATATTTTTATTTTTTTTTATTGAAGTAGTATTGCTTACTAAACTAAACTACACTATATTAAATACTTCGTTTTTTTTTTAAGTTACACTTGGTATTGAAACGGAATTTAAGTAACACTTTAAAATTGCTATAATTTAAAATTTGTAATATAATCATAAATTAATTTTTTAAATATTACACTTATAGCTATAAAAGAAAAATGTAACACTTATTTTAATTAATCAATAAGTGTTAATCTACATTTTAAAATTTTATGTAACACTTATTTTAAAACATATATAAAAAAAATATAACCTTAAAAAAAACGAGAGTAATAATAATAATAATCTATATATTATTAAAACCATCAGTAGTCAACTAAGGCAACATTTAATGTGGTAATTCTATTCTAAATTTCCAATTTTCTTAAATTTTTGCATTTTCTATTAATTAAATTTAGATTTTTGTATTTGTTATTTATTTACTACTATTTATTTATGTCAAAATATTTATTGATTTGGATATGGAAATCCTCATTTCCATTTTTAAAAAGATATGAAATTTTCAATTTATATGGAATTCCCATAATTACCAATTTTAAAAGATTTAAAATTTGAAATTTTGTATATTTGCATTTTATTTATATTAGATTTTGGTTCTTTTAATTTATTTATATTAGATTTTTGCATTTTTTATTCCAACAATTTTTATTCTTACACAATTTTCAGTGTTTAAAAGATATAAAATTTTTAACTTATATGGAATTCCTATAATTTTTAGCTTTTAAAGATTTCAAATTTCAATTTTGCATTTATTTATATATTTTTTTTTAGATTTTTGCATTGTATTATTATTTTAGATTTTTGTATTATTTATTTATTTATTTTAGATTTTGCATTATTTTATTAACACAATTTTCAGTTTTAAAAAAATATGGAATTTTTAATTTATATGGAATCGAGATATGGTTTGACACATTGTTATTAATTGATTTTTTTTATTCGAAATGCCAAAAAAGAAAAGCGGGACATAAATAATGGGATGAAATTAATATTGTTTATTTTAGTTACATAAAAAAATAATAAAAATAAAAAATTAAATAAGCTATCAGAGGGATGTGATTTCCATTTTTGGACAATAATGAGGCGATTTGAACAAGATGCGGTCTTCTTTGGCCCTTTTTATGGGTCCGACAGCCTTGTAGTGGCCCAAAATTGTAAATAAAAAATAATGGCTAAAATCTGAAAATTGATAATTCTGATGACCTAAAAAAATTATTATCTCTAAATAATTCAAAACGATTATAATTATTAAGGGAAATGTGAAAATTCATATTCTTTGGATAATTGGTTTAAAGTAAATTAATTATTTTCACAAAGCATATTATAAAAAAAGAATTTGATGTATAAAAAGTTATTGGGAGTGCGAATGGATCCATTAGTAAATAAAGGAAAATTTTATTTTTTAATCTATTTTTTAAGAAATAATTCATTAGTCTATATTTTAACAGATTTGTAATTGACGGAATAATAAATATAAATATAGCTTTTATTAGGAACTGAAAGGCTAATTGCTGCAAATTATATAAGTTTACAAATTTCTCTGGAATGCTGATACTGAATAAAGTTTTAACGTCTGAAACATATAATCTATTGATGCTAGAACAGACATATTATTATAAGGAAGAAATGAAGGCGGGTCATGCTAAGCTATTATCTTTCTTGATTGATGAACGTAATAATGTTTATAATAAAATAATATCTGTAGTTGATAGTGATGATGTTTGATTTTTTTTTTCTTTACAGTCGAAATGATAAGACATTTATTAATAATTTATCTAGAAAACATTATGTATAGCCCTTCGTGGAAGAGGTGATATGGTACTGCCTGTAGCATCCAGTGGACTGCATATTCTAAATTTAGTATTCAACTAGATTGTGACGAGAATTCTACCTGCAAAAACTTACTCCATAAAATTATTTAACCTCTCTTCTCAATAAAACAAAACTCATTATTTGGGATGGAAATTCTTAATTGGTAGAATGATTATGAGCCAGTCTGAATTAACCAAATTATCCATTTGATTTCAGAGGAAAAAATTCCATCTCACAGTTTGTTTTACTATGACTATTTTTTAAAAAAAAACTCAATGTCAATTTTTAAAGAAAGTTGGGCTTTATTTTCAAAATAAGTTTTTACCTGTGTTAGTGATATGTTGCAAGATCTCGTGTCACTGGAAAGAGAGGATTCGAAGTAATATGTATTTAAAATGGATTAACTTAAGATACTACAAGAAATATTGTTTATAATGAAAATTATATGTGACAGAAATTTGCACAATGAATATTTCGTATGCGCGATGGTAATTGTAAAGCTGGTATTGATCTTGGAAATTTACAATTAGATGTGACATTTCCAGATGATAATTTTATAAAATATACGGAAGATCATATAGCGGTATTTGTTCAGAGTACTTATGTAAATATGAACTGCAACACTTCCAATCCAGATATTTTTAAAGATTATGTTATACTAACTCATACCAATGATTGCTCATATGATCAATGATTACATCATTGAACATATATCTACAAATGAAAATGTATATATATCAGTTCTAATAATATTTATCAAGATGATGAAAGCATAAGTAAAGCCAATAAATTATTTTCACTGGAATATCTAAACACAATCAATTGTTCTGGATTACCGAAAAATATAGTTGAATGAGGGTTGCATAGTCATGCATCTTAGGAATATAGATCTATCAAATAAATTATGCAATGGACGTAGGTTGATCGTTACTAAGATGCAGAACCATATAATTGAGATTAAATTAATTTTCGAGAAACCATGAAAATAGAAAATTACTGATTGGTAGACTAATATGAGCCTATCTGATTTAATCAAATTCCCCATTCGATTTCAGATAAGAAAATTCTCACCCGCGATTTTGTTTTGCTATGATTATAAACAAAAGTCAATGTCAATCTTCAAAGAATATTGGACTTTATTTTCATAAACCAGTTTTTAGCCATTAACAGTTATGTTGCAACATTTCTGTCACTAGCCAGATGTGACTTAAAGTATTAAAATACAATTAAGAATGATTAACTCAACATACCACAAGAAATGTTTAAAATGAAATTTATATATGACAAAAAATTTGCAAAATTGATACTTGATGTAGGTGATGGTAAAGCTGTTATTGATTTTGGAGATGTACAATCAGTTGTGACATTTCTGGATGATATTCTTATAAACTCTACGGGTGATCCTATAACGGCAATTTTTTTATAGTACATATACAAATATAAACTGCACCACTTCTATTACAGACATTTTTAAGGATAGTGTTATACTAGCCCTTACCAATAAGATTTTCAACAATGAAATTTTCAGCAAATTGCGGGAAAATTTTTCATATTATGTTTAATACTTATATTTAAATTTTATTTATTTTAATTTAAATTTTAAATTAAATAAAAATATTATTTTAATAATTATTTTTATTAATATGTTAGGTTTGTACCGGACAAGCCACAGAAGCTAAATAAGACAGTATAATATGATTTCTTTGTTAGTTTTAAAAATAGTTAAAGTATATATTATCATATACTCCTCTTTCGAATCTATATAAAATCGTTACATTTTTTCATTACTCAAAATATAATTTATTATTAATCTATATAATATAAATATAAATATTATATAAAATATATAAATATGTCCGTCGAGTCTCGACGGGTTACTTGCTAATAATAATAATAATAATAATAATAATAATAATAATAATGATGGGTCCAAACTCCAAAGCATTTAAAAATATGTCCAATCCACCACATCCCGCACCACTGTACGCCACCGTCTCCATTTCCCACTTTCGGTAGGCTGTTGTTCTTGCTCTCCCCTAATTCCCTCGATGCGTCCGTCTCCCACCTCTCCCGATCCCAAGACCTCCACGCCCCCGCTCCATCATGACTTCAATGAATCCGACGATACTGCCGCCCTTCCTCCGCCGCCGCCGGACAAGGAGTTGCTCTGCCCTATCTGTATGCAAATTATCAAGGACGCTTTTTTGACTGCCTGCGGTCACAGCTTCTGCTATATGTGCATTCTCACTCATCTCCACAACAAGAGCGATTGCCCCTGCTGCTCCCAGTTCCTCACCCCATCTCAGCTCTTCCCCAATTTTCTCCTCGACAAGGTTTTTCCACCTCTTTTTGCTGCTGCTGCTGCTTCCATGTTTTCCTTTCTTGCGATTTCCCCTATTATTCCCGCTTCTCGCCTTCTTTTTCTTTATTTTTGGAGTTCATTTCCATTTCTGAATTGTCTGTTTCTTAAATAGACGATTTCTATAATATGATGAATCCTGTTTATGACATCATACAATTTGTAGCTCCCACAGAAATCGCCGACTGATTGCATTATGTTCAACCATGGCCAAATTAGACTTATTTTCTTTGATTTGTTGCCTTTTTTTTCCTCCTCCTTCCTCAAGTACCATAGACTAGTTGAATCGAGTTTCCAATTTTCTGTGGCAATTCCCCAGTTGATAAGAATAGAGTTCCTACGAGTATCACACTACTGAATATGTTGAGGAATGGTGCCTACATTAATGACATCCTTAATGTGCACATAAATTAGCATGCCCTATGCCACTGCAGTCTATATCGAAATCACCATAAATAGTTGTCTGGGACATTGATAAATCCTTTCCCTGCATCTGCGTGCATTTTAATCAATCATTCAGCGCCAAATGACACAGCTTCTATTACCCAACCATTCTAATTGTGTGTGTGTGTGTGTGTGTTCAAAATCTTCGAATACATGTTTGCCCTTTAGAAGATTTTGTATGATAATTTTGTAGATCAAAATGTTCGGTAGTCTTGTCTCAATGTGAATCTGCATGCATTTTTTAAGTGCTCTACTGCAATTTCATTACAGCTGCTTTGTTTTGTGGCTAATTTACATGTTGAAATAGTTTACTCCACGATGCAGTTTATTGTTAAAGATTTATCTGTGCCACATTTGTAGCTATTGAAGAAGACATCTGCACATCAATTATCAAAAACAGCAACTCCTGTAGAACAATTTCGTCAATCACTGGAACAGGTAAATTTTTACTGTTTGGGAATACCTTGGAAATCTTATCGATGTTAGGATAAACAAATATTTGAACTATATCTTTATGTTTATTCTTGATTGTCTTCGAAGATTTCTATCTTTTAGTCGCTTGATATGATATCTTTGACTGATTCCTTAGCTGTGAAGGGTACAATAAATATCTATGATAAATACTAAGTGGGTGTTTGAATAAGCTACAAGAAAAGAGATTATGTAATTTTTGCGTTTTCAAAACGCAAATAATCAGTTCTACAAAATGGAGCTACAAAGCTGATCAGATAATCTGATTCATATCGCTTATCGTAATTGGGCATGATAGCAATTTTTTTAAACCAATTCTCTTGTCTATGACTAGAGATTTCATCTGGTTTCTTAACAGTTATTATTTGATGTATCTCTTTTTTCTTATAATTTGGGAATCTCTTAGAAGTTAGTGTGTGTATGTTGAGTTATGTAGATTGGATTGCTTCAGAATGGGGTGTCAATTCTCATTTGTTTGAGTATGTATGATGTCCTGAAGCATGGTGACACTGTAGCATTGGTTGGAACTTTGAATTTTTGTAAGGGTACATAATAGAGCTTAAATTGATTTTTTGTCCCTGATAATAACCTACTGTGAGTGGATTAGTTTCATTTGATCAATTTTTTTTTTCTGATACTGAAATTCTGTTTACGTACTCCTTGAATTCACTATCTCTCACTATCTCTTGCATTGCTGGGATGTGATGTAATTTGTTCTTAGACAGGGCTGTGAAGTATCAGTAAAGGAGCTAGATTCTTTATTGTCATTGGTGTCAGAGAAAAAGAGACGATTGGAGCAGGAAGAAGCGGAGAGAAATATGCAAATTCTTCTGGAATTCTTACATTGCTTAAGGAAGCAAAAGGTTGACGAACTCAATGAGGTTTGTCCGTGATAATGATCTGGTGTGAGCGGAGGTTGTTGATATTACAATAATAGTTGGTTAGCTTTCCTGGCTAGTAATAACATTTCCTTAATTATCTGACCACTCAAGTAATGCTTCAAAGTTCACTCCGCTCCCCTTGGACCTAAAAACATAATGATCTGGTGTGAACAAGTCATTCACCTCATTATATATTTACATATATGTATATATATTTGAATTCATATTTGTTTTGCAACATGGGTTTATTTAGTGTCCACTTGTGAAGCATGCCAGCATTCAATTGAAAATTATCCTGTTTTTGAGAATTCAATATGAGACATGGAAGAAGAAGATGAATTGAATGACGTCTAGGCAACATTCATGGAAGTAAAGATGATACATCTTTTACTTGGTTTTAACTAAATAAAAATATGCATATTATGGCATAGAAAACAGTTGGGGACAAGGAAAATGTTGGGGGGGGGGGGGGGGGGGTGAAGTCTCTTTGGTCACACTTGCGACTTCCTGTTTTAGCAATTACCCCCTCCCCACCCTGGATAAGGCTCTGAGAGGTCTCAGATTTATTACTTTTCTTTTTCTGGGCAAGTAAGTTTGTTTGTTTGTTTGGTTGTCTTTTTTTTTTTTGGTCCCCCCCCCCCCCCCCCCCCATCATTTTTTTGGTTACTTTCAAGCTTTAAGAGTATATGGAAATGACTTCCTAGTTTTAATCTTGGTATGTCCGTTGCTTTGCTTGTGTGTTTTCGTCACTATTGATATCTAGCTATGCTTCAATATTTGTATTGATTTGAGTGGCATTTATTTTTGTAAATATTGTATACATACAATGGAATAATGGATCTAGAGGCCAATTGATTTGGTTTCCCTTATTCTTCCATGTTAGGTGCAAAGTGATCTCCAGTATATAAAGGAGGATTTAAATGCTGTGGAAAGACATAGGATAGAGCTATACCGAGCAAGAGACAGATGTTCAGTGAAACTGAAGATGCTTTCTGATAATCCTCTGGGAGCAAGATCTCATACGTCTTTGGATAGAAGTTTTTCGAGCCTTGCATGCAACTCTTGCACTGTGCAAGGAGGGATTGCTTTAAACTCCCAGCACAAGAAAGATGAGGGAAAAACACAACTTAACCCCGTTTTAACCCAAAGCAAGGACGCTTCTCTTAGTGGACCAAATTCACAACATATGAGCCAATCCGGGTTGGCGGTAATGCGGAAAAAGCGTGTTCATGCACAGGTTAGGGAAAATAGAGTTGGCTTCATTAACTGCAAACAGAACTTCATCATATGATTGTAGAACTGAATTGATATTGTGTATTATATGCAGAAGGTTAATTATTATTATTGTTATTATTGTTGTTGTTGTTGTTGATTTAATTTAATTTCCATTTGATGAACTCCGATTCATTAACTCAACTCTCATGGCTTCATAACCCCTTTCTTTGTTTCTAATTAAACCACTTTTTGATATCTTTCAGTTTAATGAACTTCAAGAATTTTATTTACGAAAGAGACGCCAGTTGGTCAACCATCCAGAGAACCAGGAAAGGAAAGATAAATCTGTCATTACTAGAGAAGGCTACAGCTCTGGTCTATCGGATTTTCAATCAGTTCTCAGTACATTCACTCGGTACAGGTAGATCCGTAGATCCACAATATTTTTATTCTACTGTTCCTTTATTATGGAAATAAAGTTCTGTTATTAATTTATGATCTTATTGTGCAACAGTCGGTTACGAGTAATTGCTGAACTTAGGCATGGAGATCTCTTTCCTTCAGCCAATATTGTTTCAAGGTAAAGTTGAATTATTTGAGAGTAATTGCCATGTCATCTTGTATGGAATATTTGCTCTGATTGATAACTGAAAGAATCAAGGGGCCTTAGATTCCTTATGGTCAATTTGTTGGGGCTTCTCACGTTATCATCAACAACCAAGTCTTGTGTGAACGTTCATTGAGTTCGAGAGAAAAGAGTGTTCGTCTTTTCTTTTTTTCTTTCTTTTTTTTTTGGCGTATACCGGGTATCCCCAGGCTACATTGAGCCTAAGACTAGTCCCTCGAGGATCTGGTGGGTAAGATTTGTAATATGAATACCTTTACGCTTTGCAGAGATATAAGGTGCCATTTTAGGATTCCATTTCCTAGTACCATGGCCAAAATGGACTCCTGGGTTGCCTCTCCCAAAACAGAATTCTACATACATAAAGGCTCGAACTCGAGACATTTGCTTAAGCTGTCAGAGCCCCGTACCATTCAGGCCAACTGCATTTGGTGAGAGAAAAGAGTGTTTTGAGTTTTGATGAAAATTTCTCTCACTAAACAGGAGAAGATATTCTCCCAAATTTCTGCATTCCCGTGAATTAAAAACATCATTAACACCGGTTTTTGTGGTACATTCTTTGTGTGTGCATAATTATAAACTATACATGAATATGTTAGTAATTATATTAATTTTTATACCACGATAAGTGAAAGTTTAGTGGTTTGGAGTGGGGTATTGATTTATTAAGAATCAAATGGTTTTTGATAATATATGTCATCTCTGCACCATGCACTTTGTTTGCTGATAATATGTTTAATGCTTTATAAATTTTTTATTGAATATATTTGTCTTCCATGTCTTCTTGCTACTTTATTTCTCTCTACTGCTCTTGTTTTACAATATGTGAAATCCGTGGTCCTTTATTACAGCATAGAATTTGATCGTGATGATGAGCTCTTTGCCACTGCTGGAGTGTCCCGGCGCATAAAAGTTTTTGATTTTTCTTCAGTAAGCTCTTATCCTTTTGACCTTCTCACATAATTACCTTCTTTATATGGTCAATGCAAAAAGTGGAGGTTACCATATTCATCATTTCATCCACCATATATTACTAATAATGTAAAAGGAATGAATCGTGAGAAGTAATGATGCAAACCAAACACAAAGATTGGGCGTGTCAAACAGAAAAAGTAACTGGCCTATTAAGAAGAAAATCTAGGAAAGATGGGAAATATGATGCTCATCCATTCAAAGTCATATTTTAAATAAAGGATGTAAAGTACCCCACATGTGTTGCCTTATGAATCATGATCTGTTTCCCTGAAAACTGAGTTTTTTGGCTCATCCTGTAGCTAGAATTGTTTGTGATTGTCATTATGTCTATAGGCCGTTCTTCCCCCATAATTTCCATGCGATTGTATCTGAAATAACTTGAAGACTTAATTATTGCAATGCTAGAATCCATTCTGATATGCTGAATAATAATAAAAAAAAGTTCTCCCTATATTGATATGGCTATATGATTTTTTATTGCAGGTTGTCAATGAACCTACAGATGTGCACTGCCCTGTTGTGGAGATGGCAACACGATCAAAGCTTAGCTGCTTGAGCTGGAACAAGTTCACCAAAAACCATATCGCTAGCAGTGATTACGAGGGAATAGTAACTGTTTGGGATGTGACTACAAGACAGGTATTTAACTCCATAAAAATTCCTTGCAATTGATTATGGTAGCTGAGCTTTTGGACTTTGAGAAAAACAAAAATCGAGCTCACTTACAGCATGGACAATTTTGGGCTTAATCAGAGTATTATGGAGTACGAAGAGCATGAAAAGCGGGCATGGAGTGTTGATTTTTCCCGAACAGAGCCATCAATGCTTGTATCTGGCAGTGATGACTGCAAGGTATAGTAATGACACATTTCTGATTGAATTTCTCATCTGTAATATTTATCAAAAGTTCAAAACCTTTACTTTAGAAAGAAATTTTTTGTAGTTATTGTCCACAATGGTATTAATAAATGGGCTTGACTTTTATGTATAGTTATTTGATTGTTCTGAGTTTGATCCTTTAACTCCTCACACAAAGCCTTGTTACCCCAATTTGTTGTCCTTACTCCAGTTTTGTCATGCCTTGAATCCCTAACCTTCTGCTGTTGTTAAGTTCTGGGGATCGCCTACAAATCTTTGAGGATAAGATTAGAAACCCAAATAACAATACATAATTAGGAAAAAATTGTTATTCGGATGATATTTGACATCTGTGATAACATGTTGAGATCATTACTCTTGAATTCGTCACATTTTTTACCCTCTGCATATCTGATGATTGCCTTTACAATCTGACCTTCCTCGTGATGATGAATTTCAGGTTAAAGTGTGGTGCACAAAACAAGAATCAAGTGTCCTCAACATTGATATGAAGGCAAATATATGCTGTGTCAAGTATAATCCCGAATCTAGTAAATTTATTGCGGTAATATGTGCTTCTGTATGTTCAATACGACAGTGGTCTTTCCTCTAACTGTTAATATATTTATATGTATATAACCCTCACACATCTCAGCCACAGGATTTAAATCTACCGCCTCATTTTGGTGTCTCCTATGGGTAAAGATACTGAGGTTGTTTTGTCAATAGATATTATGCTAGTCCCCACTCTTGCTTTACACAAAGCAAAAAGTGGGCACACAAAATTAACTTGAGAGTCGTAGTAACTGTAGCTGAGATACGTTCAACAGTTCATTTTAGAATGAAGCTATTTACCCCCAAAGAAAACCAGCCTGACTTACAACTGATATACACACACATATATTCCGCAGGTTGGGTCAGCAGATCAACATATCCATTATTACGATTTGAGAAACTCTTCCCATCCACTCCATGTTTTTAGTGGCCATAAAAAAGCAGTGTCATATGTAAAATTTTTATCCGAAAATGAGCTAGGTTCTGCATCAACTGACAGTACACTTCGGCTGTGGGATGTCAAGGAAAACTTGCCTGTAAGTTCTTCAGTGGTGCCAGCCAAGTGTCAACCTTGATTGGACCTACAATTGCCTCACATGATTGTTCTTGTTGAATCAAACTCTCTTATTATATCATATTACTTGGTATGAACATTGTTTTCAGGTCTGTACATATAGAGGCCACACAAATGAGAAGAACTTTGTTGGTCTGACAGTGAATAATGAGTTCTTGTCTTGCGGCAGTGAAACCAATGAAGTATTCGTCTACCACAAGGTCAGTGGAAGAAAATGCAATGCCAATCTCTATCTGCTTTTGTTGAACGAACTATAGATATTTTTTCCCTGTTGAGTACGGGGGAATTTTGGTACAACTGGAAAGAAGGATTCCCATACTGTATGCTTGATTTAGATATATGGTTAAAAATGTTGGCATGATTTCAGAATAAAGTTCATTAAAAGGGGGAGAACCCCCTCCAAGAATGTAGGGATCAAAATCATTACCATATCATTTCCAACTGCATACAATATGTGCTTAGGACTTATTTGATAATATCATAAATCTTAATTGAATCTAAACTGTGATAACAAAGCATATAGCTTACCTTAGTTTCTATCAATGGCAACTTTAGTTGATAATATTGGTGGCAACACCAAATGCCTAAATGTCAACTCTGTGTATCAAATTGATCAGGCCATCTCGAAACCTGCAACGTGGCATAAATTTGGATCCCCGGATGTGGAAGAGACCGAAGAAGAAGCAGCAGGATCTTATTTCATCAGCGCAGTGTGTTGGAAGAGCGAAAGCCCAACGATGCTAGCCGCCAACAGTAGAGGTACAATCAAAGTGCTGGTGCTTGCTGCTTGAACCCTTTATGTTCATGTACAGTTTGTTGCCTATTATTTTTACACTTGGAAATGGGTTAAAATTCAAAAAAAATTTCTGAGTACCAAAAATAGTAGTTTCATAATTTTATTTTTTGTAGGAAAAATTGTAGTTATACCACATTGATGATTTGGTAGATGAGGATATTTGTTGAGTGGCCTTTACAAATGTTTGTGCTTGTTTTAGCTTTTCGGTTACAGCGCTAACATCTTTGTATAATGTATCAATAACTTATCGAATTAGAATTTGTTGATATTCCATTTAATTCAAAAACATTATCCAGTAGCCGTGGTAATGTAACTTATAATGTTTTGGAGAGTAGTTTCTTTTGGTTTCTAATTGCTATAAAGAAGAGTGATTCAAGCCATCTCCATTCTTCACTAAACATTTGTGGTCCTTTTATTCGGAATATAAAATACTACTAAAGCATCATTGTTTGAAACTAATTTGATAATGGTAATTGGTATACCCCCAAAACAAAGACTAGTTGATCATATGCAAAAACTACGTAATTAAAATAAGTGCTAAGGTTTAAATTCATTCGAATAGAATAGTTTGAGCAGTACAACCATCTTTTCAGAGTATAATGGTTTGAACTTTGAGGTGTATGTAGTATGTCTAAGAAAAAAAATAAGTAAAAATTATGTTACGATGGGAAGCATTTAGCATTGACATAAAAGACTTTTTATGTTATTATTATTATATATTATAGAATTGTGTTTGTAAGTTTTATACTCCTTTTATTGTTTTTGATTATTTATATAAAACCATTAAACAATTAGTTTTGAATTTTAAACAACTTATCATCAAGCACTAAACAAGTATATGGATGCTTTTATATTAGTAGTTTTTAAATGTCAATGCCAAAAAATGAATGTTTGAACTCCCGTAATGGAATAGAATTTCGAACGTGGCCACTTGGTGATGGCAAAACAGCTCACCCAAATTTGTTACTCGAGTATTTTGTACTACTAGCATATGGAATAACACCATTTTAGCTTTTACCATGACTCCATGAGTCATGACCTAAAGTTTAATATTCATAGCCACTATGCTTCAAAAAAGTAAATCCACATAACTTTTATCATAGTGGCATTGTCAACGCGATTAACCCACGCAAGATCATGACGAATTTTGGCATGATCTTTGTTGAAGAATATTTCAAATTTTTTTTTTGGAGGATGATATTAAATTTATATATTAAAAAAAAACCTACAAATTTAAAATTTTAGGACTGTAACAATAGCATCACAAAATATAATGCCGACCAAACAATGCAAATGATTAAACATAAAATAAAGTGGTATGAACTACGATCAACTACTTTCTTGAAGAGAATAAACTTGAAAGTTTCCAACAAACCACAGAATGTCTGTAACTGTACTTCATAATTTACCAGCCTAGGTGCAAAGCTACTCCCAGACTTGCTAAGACTGTTCGCTATACACATTTACATTTTGTAGGTGGGGAATATTTACACAGGATTGAAGCTGCAAGCCCACGAAGATTTTCAAGAATACAATAAAATAAATTGAACAAATCGAATTAAATGATCCCCACCTAATTTTGATCCTCCAAGGTCATCTACTACAAAAACTCCACTGCTGGATAAGTGTATTAGAATGGCCCCAAATTCTCATATATGTACGCATGATATTACAATGAGACTGTGGTACCTTGAAATGGAATTTTAGTTAAGTTTTCTTGATTTCCCTGGACGAGGGAGCCGCTTTCGCACACTTGGCTGAAATAAATAGGCAATAAATTAGATATAGCAATAAAATTATCATAGATGGCTAAAACCATAGCATGCAACTAATCTCAGCTTGGTAAACTTCAACATCGGACAGAAATTATAAGATTATTCCTTGATTTTGAATCTTTGCTTTTATGAATATTTAAATAAGTTTCACACTTGATCAAAAAATTAGTTTAGAAAGTAGGCATTTTTCTTGTCATTATTTTTTTGGAGAAGCCGAAGCCTGGAAAAATTTTCTTGTCATTATTGGGGCTTAATTAAGAAATTTAACTTTAAATACTGAATTCGGTTACTAAATAGCAGTCTCAAGGGTTGGGGGGAAAAAAAACAGCAAGCATCACTATAATTGCATTCGATTAGACAAGCTTCTTAAGCAACCAATCTCATCAAGAAGTTCAAGACAGTGCCCAAACAACAAGTTCAATATTACAAGTTTGTTTGACTAAAGTTTCTTATAAGAACGAGAACACAGAAAAATCGGAGCTGCTACAGTACAGAATCATCCCATGGGATCATGTACTGAGAGTGATTCTAGCCTTTGATCTACTTTTGGATTGGATAGATGAGATTAAGTCAATGGATATTTTAGTAATTTTATTAATTAGTTTTAAATCCAAGTATTTTCCCACATGGTTGTTTTCTCTTCCGTCATTTTTTTCCAGTGATTTTGTGTTTGTGAATTCAAATCGCTACCTATAATATTCTAGTTGGTGATACCTATGGTCTTTTAGTCCTCTACCTCTGGTCTTCTTCACTACCTAGGGCCTTCAATATTATGTCTCTTCCTTAGATACTCTAGTCACTACGTACGGTCTTCTAGTCACTGCCAATGGTCTTCAATATTATGTGTCTTCTTTACATATTCTAGTTGCTACCTATGATATTTTAGTTGCTACTAATGATATTCAATATTATGTCTCTTCGTTAGATAATCTAGTAGCAACTATGGTCTTCTAGTTGCTACCAATAGTCTTCAATATTATGTATGCTATAAAATTGAATTAAAAAGGAAATGCATTAATATGGAAACGAAACTGAAGAAATGCATTAACTGAATTGCCTTTGGTCACATATATAACCGTTGGATGAAAGTGGACCGCCTAGATTAGTTGGGATGATGTTTTGCCACTATAGAGGAAGTAGTGTAAAAGGAACCCACGATATAGTTTATGGCTTATATAATGGTTTGATGCTTGGGATATAAATAAATTAATATACACATTATCATCAAAGCTAAACACAACTTCGTCGTTAACACCATTGAATAACACTTAAAATTACGAAACAGAACTAATACGGATTATATGCTGTTTATGAGCTATATGCTGCACCAAACACCCCTTTACTACTAAATCTACTAAATGAGTATTATGACAAACAACCATGTAACCAGACCAGAAAATTTTGATTGCATTTGATATGGCTACTTACAGGGAGTTGAGCTTCCGAAGTCTGTCCAATTTGATTATGTTTTTCAGAGTTTGCTCTCTTGGGTACACCAGATAACCTTTTGTAGAACTCCTCTATGTAGTTATAGATGCTGAAATTATAAAAAATACAATAATTGATAATCAAAACAGCCATATATCTAATAGCTAAAAACCACAAAAAGGATGGATGAAATGAACCCCAAAAAGTTCAACTTTTGACTTATGAACCTACAGCTCGGAATGGAAATCCACTGAGACATCATTTCATTAATTTACTCCTTTCTTTATTTATATATTTGCTATATTAAACCCCTATATTATCGAATCTTATAAAGAGGTTATTTTCTGAAAAAGTTACAAGGACATACAAATTTATGCACATAAGAAGTTTGCTTAACTTTTTTTTAAAAAAAAATTAACCCCTCCGTTTTTCATTTGGTTTTTTTTTTTTTTTTTTTTTTGGGGGGGGGGGGGGGGGGTGGTTAAAATCTGACACATGAGGTTGTTTGGGAGGCAGAAGATCTGTATTGTACTGCTAGCGAGAGACAATCTGCTCCCACAACCCGCTATTCACTAGTGGAACCGCTGGGTGTAGTTGGAAATGCAAGTATAATGAGGGAAATCAAGGGTACATTGATTTCTTGACCATCAAGCAGAGAAAGTTTGGTGAATAGCACAAACATATAACTTACTAAACTGAATAACAAAATAAAACGTAGCAATTTGAGATCCGAATGACAATTAAATAGATACCTCAGTCGGTGTCTATTGCAGGCAGCAAAAAATGCCACAAAGCCATTAAGAATACTTCGGAGAGCACGGAACAGCTGAGTAAATAAGACCAAAGGATTACCAAGAAATCCAAACTTTTAAACCCAACCATAAGTACTTCCAAATGTTACCTGTGAGAATAGATCATTCCAAAGAGAGCGCCATATTGAGACCTCGTATGAGCTCACTGTAGACTCAACATCTCTGGTGAAATTAAAGACGCTGCTCGCTAACAGCAACAAATCACCAGCCAATTCATACATGAAGTTACACATATAAGCAACGAGGCTACAAATTCCAAGGACCAGACGCACTGGAGCATAAAAAATTTCCCACAGAAACCAAAATATGGGGTATATAATAGCCGTTGCTGCAATAAAAAACACTTTTTTCAAAACAAAATTATTAAAATACATCAGAAATGTAAATTTCAAGCCATCATAATACTCACCAATATTCCATGCTAACACTAATATATACCATACCGGCAGTAGTAAAATCTCAATACCATTGCCAACCATTGTAAACAAAGATTCAACCACCATCCAAGTCACCGAAAAGAAACTCTCTACTATTCGCACAAACATGTTCCAAAAAGGGAGGAAGAATTCCAAAAGCTCAGCAACAGGTCCGGTCATTGGGTCTATAATAAATGAAAGACATGTACGAGTAGTCTGTGTCACCATAAGAAACCACTTTATGGCCTTCTGAAAATTATGAAGAAACAACATGGTCCCCAAATACTTAATTCTTGAAATCATTTCCAACTTTTCTACCCAGTCAAACAGTGGTCCAAACAAACTGGAAGCTGTTGCCTTAAGGAGAGGTACATTTTTATACAAGTCATAAAATCCAATGAGGACAGTGATAATTGATATTAGCACATATAAAGCTCTTGCCAGAGGACACATCCACGGGCGATAAAGATAACAAAATACCGGGTAAGATTGAAGGAAAATAACCCACGATGGAAGTCCAGCTTCGAGGAGAGTAAGTAACCGCAAATCAGGCATAATTATGTCCTTTAATTTAAAGGGGAGATCACGATCATTGAACCGAAACAATATTAAAACATCTCTGTAGAGGATGGGCTCAAGTGACTCTTTACAATCACTTAGAGCAGGAGTGCAGGACAGTATTTCAACATCTTCAGAAGAAGAAATCCCAATTTCATGAGAGATGGACGCCATGACTTTTCTTCTTTTATAAGGACAATCAGCTGCTGGTGGTGTACATAATCCATTCATGTTATCTCCCGTTGTTACTGGAAAGACTAGGAATCTATTACTAGGAGAGCAAGGAGATTCATCTCCACTAAAAATGTCAATAGGATCATTTTCAGCCCTTGGGAAAGTTTCCGGAGCATCATAAAATTTCTCCCCTGCAACCACATTAAATCCTGCAATTATATACATATATATGCATTAGATAAGCAAATAGATTAATCCAAAACACTTGAGATAAAGGATAGCAATCATAATGCAAGGCCAGCAAATAGAGATCGCTTTCTGAAAATTAACAATTCTATTGAGTGCGTCAAACATTACTACCCGAGCTCAGCTGGTTGAACAAGAAACTTTAACAGCCTAGCCAGTTCTACATGGACATCTTATAGATCAATCAATTATTTTGCCCAACTTAAAACATTTCCAAAATTAATATGGAATTAAACATGGAGCCTGAAAATTAAGTTATAATTCAATAGCAAATATGGTTGTGGTTATGCTTTCACACTATCTGGGCTATGCAATTGTGCAGAACCTGGTACATGCTGTTAAATTGTGAATCATCCACTAATTATATTTTCCTTTTTTGTACAGTGTTTGCTAATTGTGAAAGATGCACAAGTATCTCAATTAAGCTTCACTTGTACATTTTTTTCCCTTCAAACCATAGTCTACATGAAAGGTGAAGGTTAACTCCCAGAATACCTATTGTCGCATACAAATGCTCTTCCAAAAGAGTTCGTTCATCACTTGTTCCTGGAAACCACAATGAGATCAACTTGGCTGCTTGTGATATGCTATCAAATTCCCACCTTCTCATGACTTTAGATTCTATTGCAAGAGATGTATCTGTCTGAAATGAAAAAACAAAAACAAAAACAAATGGAACTCAAAAGTTCAAGGAATGAAAGTCAAAATGCAACACTTAAATGATAACTTTGACACTGAATACCTGAAGCTCATTCAGATAGTTAATACCACGCACATTGTTCCATGAAACCTCAAACACAATAAAGCCATATAGGGTTCTGTGCAACTTGCTGTTTGCAATCAAAGTATTCCTAAGCTTCTTTACTGGTAGCAAAACCCTCTTCCTAGATAACATCACGGCATCAATCACTGAGAGCCACTTTTTAACATTACTCAATTTCCTTGTGTTTGATGAGGAAGAAGCCTGTAACTCTGATGGTTCTCCTGGCATCTTTTTGTCCCTTCTACCTCTCGTGTTTGCAAAGGGGGACAATCTTGACTGCACAATTATGTGATAAAGTTAATCTTAAAACCCAAGAGTGGCTGACACAACAGTACAAAGTCCTTCACGAATCACACACAAACACGCACACACTTCTCAACCAACCTTAGTGACCATCAATTGCCACAGATGGGTAGGCCGTGACGCAGGATCCTCTAACCATGGCCTGTTATCCACCAAGACATAGAATGTTCCACCATTGGTAGTCATAAATAGGCTAAGGTGTGAAAGATAGGATTGTAAGTCCCTGAAATTTAAAGCAGCATATCAAATCATAGGACAAAAATAATGATCTCTAATAGAGTGGAAAAAAGATAAGGACTATGTGTGTCTCCTGTTTTGACAGTTTTTCAAACCTTAAGAAGACAAGAACAACTAAACACCAAAACTCCAATTTTCAAAAGTAACATTCTCTTTCTCGTATTTACATATTAAAAATAGTAAATCATTAGTCAATTATTATCTATTTAACTACAGATAATGTATTACAAAACACTCACACAGACAGAGAGTTATGCTTGTTACATTTAAAGTTCATACAAACTTTAAACGCTACTCTTACTTCCAATGGTATTTACACCATCCATTCATTGTGCAAGGAACTACTACACTATACTACATTCTATAAATACGGAGTACATAAAGAATCAAATGAAACATACACATGTATTACTTCTAAACTCCATAACTTTCCAAGTTCCAACATCATAAAAACATTTATTATCATACACTCAGAGTTATCCAACCACACAAATGGCATCCTTTTTGAGACATAGTAATTTGGTGCAGCATGCAACTCTCAAACAAATATACATTCGGATGGACTTCCAACACGGAAACCCACAATTCATCCACATCAAATTCTTAGATCTACGAAGACCACCTAAGATTACTTTATTTTCGGATATTCAAATGCATCTCGTCAGCAAACACAAAAATTCTCGACCCATTCCAGCCCATACAAACAAAACAAAGGGAAACGGCTTCAAGGACAAAAATAAACCAAAAAAAGCATAAATGATTTACCCAATTTGCAAGCCTGTCAAGGGGAAAACATAGCGGCCGCTATCCCCGTTTTCCATCGACCGCCGATTGGATCCCCTTAAACCTCCCTGTTCTCAAATTAACAGCAGCAAATACTGTTCCATTACACAACCAAAACCATTCACAAATTGAAGCCAAAGAAATTCAAGCAATGAGTAAAGAAAGAAAGAATCAAAACCTGAGTAGAACAATGGTAAAGGAAGGCGATCAAATGAGTTCCATAACAATTGGCGAATAGGGGAATCAAAACAAGAGACACCACCGCAGAACTTCATCAAACGGAACAACAAACTCAGCTAAATGCTAAAATTGGAAACTGCTGAGCAGAGCAAGCGAAGGGGCGGAGATTGAACTAAACCCGGCAAAATCAAAGCGCCAAATACAGGGTCCGGAATGAATTAAGAACATTACACGAATCTTTGCTCAATAGGCCGAAATTCAGAGGAATTATATGTGGAGATCATTGAGGAAGAAGACATAATCAAAAGGCGGGCATAGTAGTAGCATTAAACAAGTTTCAGAGCAGCAGCAGCAGAAAGCAAGCACATACTTGGGGATCTGGAATCTGGAATGGGGAGGGAGGGGGAGATTGGTTGTGTAATTTGGAGTGGGAAGGGAGGAAGAAGAGGTGGGTGTTGGGGCTTCAATTCAAGTAGGGAGGGACACGTTGACTGCGTTTTGGTGCGGGAGAGAATATATTATTACTAAAATAGTAGAAGTAATTGAGAGAGAGAGAGAGAGAGAGAATATGTAGAATAATAGTATAGAGAAGTTAGTAGAAGAAAAAGAAATAGAGGAAGGAAGGAGGGAAAGGGACGTCATTCAGTTGCAGAATGCGTTTGCTTTAATTGTCGCCAACCGGGAAAAGAAAAAGGGGGGTATAATGGTAATTCCATCCCTCTGGGAAGCGAAGATCAGGTGCAGAAGAAGGTGGTGGTGAGATCCAGGATCTGATGGTCCCTCCGTTTTTTTAAAGATGGTAACATACGCGCTTTAACTTAAAGTTTTATTATAGTTATTATACAAGTTAAAATATAGTCAAGTGAGATCTTGTTAGATTCATCTCGTCGAGTAGTTTTTAAATATCCGAACTTTTAGAATTTTTACTTGTACCGAGCTTGAGTTATTAATGATTTAAAATATGCATTGAACTATGTACACTGTTGATCCGTTGCAACTTTTAAAAAACAAAAGAGTAGATAATACTGTATTAATCTGGGTGCTGGGGGCCAGGGACCATGGATGATGTTTTGTGAGATTTACTACTCCATTAAAGTAGTAGAGGTGCGCATGGGATGGGAATATATTGTTAACAACACGAGTAGAGTAGAGTAATGAGTGACAATGTAGCATTATTTGATGATCATTAATTTTTTTTTAAATTAAACGAGTAGAAAAAGAGGCATTATTATTTCCAAATTCCCAATGGCTAATTAAATTCCCATCTTATCCAAATTACTACTACTACTGGAGTAGTAGTATCTATGAAGTATAATAATAATAATCAGTTCAAACTTCAAACTTCCAAGTTCAAAGTCGACCGTGAATCGTGATTGCTTTGCTTTGCTCCGGAGATGAAAAGTCTCCAAATGTCCCGTCCGGTGTGTCTCGACACAAACAAATTGAGTGAGAGGATATAAATGAGCATGATGCTCCAGAATTGTATGGCACTAACACCGGAACATAGTCAACTAGTACAATAATACATATATATGTAACAACTAACAATACCAAATTTTATCTCTACCAATTTTTTTTTAAGGAACGGCCTATACAAACTAAAAAAGTACTAGTTCCACTTCAGTCGACCCGAGCACCATGACTATGCTCAAATTAGCTTGAATTCTCAATATGTGAATTTCATAATTGGCGATAGTTTCATGCCAAAGAAGAGCTCTAATAAAGGGTTCCAAACCTTTGAACCAACGCTTTCCAAGCCGGTCTTTTTGTCATTAATTTCTAGGCCCCTCTATACTATTTTAAGGTCACTAGTAAGCCCTTAAACTATCATCGGACTAGGCAAGCCAAGAATATTTACTTTATATATAAATTCGGAATTAGGTTTATCGTTGGATAAATTGCATTGCTGATATTGACCCCAAAAAAAAGACGGTTGCTACAGCTAGTCCGTGAACAGCCAACCATCGAACTGTAAAAATTGGATATGTTCTATCTATAGTCATTTGATTAGGACCTTATAAAACGATCTACTAAATTCATCGAGTTGTTCCAAAAAATCAAAACGGCCAGTTATTAATGGAATTCCTTGTCGGTTCTCTGTGAAATACTTAAAAATGGGGCTTCTCGGATCTGTGTCGAACAAAAAGCTCCAATGAACTCAACTTAAGCTCACTAATAGGAAATGAGGTAAAACTGAAAACTGACACATATCAATTAAAGGCCATGAGAGACAAAAAGTAGCATAATAAGATACTTTCTCTGTTTTTTTTTTTTTTTTGCTTGCTACGGACCCACCCAGCACGCAGTCCAATATATATTTTAAATTATTAATAACTCAAATTCGGTATAATTAAAAATTCTAAAAGTTTGAATTTGATATTTAAAAACTACAGGATGAGATGAATCTAACAAGATCTCACTTGGCTATATTTTAATTTGTATAACTATGATAAAACTTCAAATGAAAGTGATTGTACATCAACGACTTTAATAATTAGGATTTTCCTCTCCAGGATTTTCTTCTCCGCATGAGTGCTCCGCTATCGCCCGTGGCTGGTGTCCCGCCAGATGACCCCTCTGGCTCGTTCGTCTTCACAGGTGGAAAAAAACCCTCGTTCAGGGACATGGTAATCGAAGGAAAGAGCAAGCCGACCGAAGCGCTGCTGCAGAAAGCTGAGGTGGATGAGTTGGTCAAACTCGAGTTTATCAATGGTGACCGCCTTATGCCAAGAATCACCCTCGACCCCAAACTTAAAGAAAGGCTCTACAAGCCATGGGAGGATGCCATTATCATATCCGTGTTGGGCAAAAAAGTTGGCTACTTAGCCCTCAAGGAAAGGCTTTCACGCCTGTGGAAGATGCAGACTGGTTATGAGATGATAGACCTTGATAGAGGGTACTACCTGGTGAAGTTTGCCAGGCTTGCAGATCGTGTCAAAGTCCTTAATGGAGGACCATGGATGGTGTTTGATAGTTATCTAACTATCACACCTTGGAAGCCCAATTTCTCACCAAAGGAAGACTCCCCCCGTAAAACCATTGTGTGGGCTCGGCTGCCGGATATTTGCATTGAGATGTATGAAGAAAACCTGCTAAACAGGATTGCTATGGCCTTGGGCACACCTGTTAGGGTGGATGACATGACAAAGATGGTGCATAGAGGTAAATTTGCAAGGGTTTGTGTAGAAATTGACTTAAGCCAACCGTTGGTCACAAGTGTCCTCATTGGAGAGGAGTGGCAGAAGATACAATATGAGGGGCTTCACCTTTTGTGCTCTTCATGCCAAAGATATGGCCATGGAATGCAAGCTTGCCCTGATAGATTGAAGAAGACACCAGGTGTGGCTGCTAAGGGAGGCCCGGCTCTGCATGGGGGTGTGAGGCCTGCACACTTGCACCAATCGGGTAATAAGGTTGAAAAGGTGGGAGACACTCCAGCCAACGGGAAAGCTGTTACTCCTGTTGTGCATGGTTCAGAAGGGCAGGCAAAAGGCAAGGTTGACTCTCCTATTAACACTGATGAGGAAGCTGTAGCCGAGGAGCAAATGGATTTTGAGAATGATGTCTGTCCTATAGGGGAAAAATCTGGGGAAGGTACTGCTCGTGATCCTCTGGTGGAGGCTCATGAGGAAAAAAATGAACTACCAACTCAACCACAAGTCGGGGAGTGGATCAAAGTTGGGAAAAAGAAGAAGAAGGCATCCAACAAGCCCAAGGGCCCAGGAGGGCTGGTGGCCCAAGAGAAATTGGTCCAGCCAAGGGACTCTAAGGATAATAAGCCCAAACTCAGAGTGAGTGGTCCTAAACCCCTGAGACCAATAACCAATACCTTGGCTTACAAGATGAAGTCCAAGCCCAAGGGTTACTCGTCCCCTTCAGGTGTGATAGGCTCGTCCAGCAAATCTAATAGTACCTCCGATGGAAACTCCGCCTTAGCCAAAAGGGCGAGACCGTCGGACAATAATGAGGATGACTTCAATGACGACTTCGCAAGAAACCAGGCTCATGGGCATAAGGAGAGCCTCCCGGCAGATACGGAAGGGGAATCGGCAGTGGCATGCCCCATGGCTGAGGACGGGGCTGGGGAGGTCGGGCCGCCTAATGGCCAAGTCTCCAATTGAGGTAATTGGTGTATGGCCTTCTTCTCCATTAATTTATTTATGGTTTTTACAAATTTAAGTTAATTGCGTGGAATGTTGGAGGTATCATGGGGATGAAGACTCGTAGGGTCCTGGTAGATATGTTGAGGCAAATCAATCCAGATATTGTGTTCTTGTTTGAACCTCAAGTTCTTTACGTGCAAGCCCGGTCATTTTTGCTCCAGACAGGGTATACTCCTTTATGCATTCAGGAGGCAGTTGGAAAAGCGGGAGGCATTTGGGCGATGCAGAAGGTGGGGAGTAGCTTCCAGTTCCAAGTTTTTGATGTTAAAGATAGAATCATCACCTGTAAGATTGAACAGGGGGATGACCATTGGTTTGCGAGTGCCATCTATGCTAACCCTCAATACAACCAGAGAAGGGATAATTGGGAGAATCTGCTACAAATCTCCAATAATATTGACAGAGCTTGGGTTGTCATAGGAGATTGGAACCAAATCATTTATGAAGAGGAGGTTCTGTGAGGGTTGCACAACGTTGCTAGGGCTGAAGAGTTGGGTAATTTGTTGTCCGACTGTGGTTTGAGCACTATGAACACTCAGGGAGGCAAATTCACATGGGTTCGGCCTATTGGGGAGTCTAGGATTTCCAAAAGGCTGGATAGGTGCGTTATGAATATGGAATAGTTGTCCAAATTCCCTTTTGGATTCACCCAGGTCTTGCCTAGAGTTGGGTCAGATCATAATCCCCTCCTCCTGAGATGTGGGGAAAAGCCGTGCAATGTCTCCAACAAGCCATTCCGGTGGGAGACCTCCTGGGGGACTATACCAAACTACGCTCTAGCTGTGGCTCAGGCGTGGGAACCGGCTAACAATAACATAGGCCAGGCCATGGAGAATGTTAAAGCCAGCTCCTTGGAATTTAGGAAAACACATGGGAACAATTTCAAGTGGCAAAAACTTAAAATTATGAAGAGGATAGAAGGGATCAGCAGAGCCCTCGAAAGAATTGATTCCATTCGCCTGGTTAGATTGGAAGCTGATCTTAAGAGGGATCTTGATAATATCCTACTCCAAGAGGAACATTTTTGGTTCCAACGGGCGCGGGAGAAATGGCTGAAACTGGGAGACCACAACACCGCTTATTTCCATGCGAGAGCCAAAGTTAAGACGCACAGGAGTCGCATCCATGGTCTTTTTATGCCAGACGGCAGCTGGTGTGAGGAGGGCCCTACCCTCCAAACCCATGCTCGGGAGTTTTTCAAATCGCTCTACACAGAGGATACTAATTATTCCGGGGATGGGCTTGGGAACTTTGTAAACCTGCCTTCGCTAGCGTCCATCTCTGTGGAGGATGTACACAGGCTGGAGAAGAAGGTTACCGAGGAGGAGGTCAGTCAAGTGATGAAGGAGAGTAGAGGGGGGGCAGCCCTGGGGCCGGATGGGTTCCCTACCCAATTCTTCAAACAGTATTGGGATATCACCGAGCCATCCATCTTTCATTTTGTGCAATCTGCATTCAGGGATAAAGCCTTCAAACCTGAACATGCCAATGCATTTATATGTCTTATTCCCAAGAATACCAACCCTACATCTTTGGCTCAGTTTAGACCTATCACTTTGTGTAACACTGTCTACAAAGTTCTTACAAAAGTGTTAGTCAATCGCATTCGTCCCTCTCTGAAGGTGAGTATATCCCATCACCAGTCCGTCTTTCTGCCGGGAAGGGGCACTACTGATAACGCTGTCACACTCCAAGAGATTTTGAGCCACCTGTCAGGACCTCATCCGTGTGCCCCGGCCTTAATTCTCAAAATCGACATCGCCAAGGCCTATGACAACGTGAGTTGGATGTTCCTCAACAAGTGTTTGCATGAACTGGGGTTCCCTCGTACTCTTATTGATCTTATCATGTTTTGTGTGGAATCACCATCATACTCTCTTCTTTGGAATGGGAAAGTTCTTGATCCCTTCAAGCCGGGTAAGGGGCTCCGACAAGGGGATCCGCTATCCCCCTATCTCTTCCTCATCATCATGGAAAAGCTCTCCCAAATCATCATTGAAGCGGTTAACCAGGGACTTTGGAAACCGATTCAGCTTATAAAAGATGGCACCGGGATCTCACATCTTATGTTTGCCGACGACTTGATTATTGGAGCCATGGCCGATCGTACTAGTGTTAAAGCCATCAATTCAGCCCTCCAACAATTTGCCAATGCTTCGGGCCTGAGACTTAATCCGTTAAAATCAGAACTTTTTATCTCCAGCACGGTCTCAGAGGATGATAAGGGTTGGATCTCATCCACCCTTAATATTAGAACAGTGGACTCATTGGGGACTTATCTTGGCTATCCTCTCCTGGTTGGTAGACGTCGCATTAACGATTTTGCATTCCTCCTGGATAAACTTGACTCTCGGCTAGAGGGGTGGACGAGTAAATTACTCAACAAGGCAGGAAGAATTACACTGAGTAAGGCAGTTTTAGATGCGATTCCAGCGTATTTCATGCAGCTTTTGTGGCTCCCTGAAGCTGTTTGCCAAGCCATTGATCGTAGGATAAGCAGGTTCATTTGGAAAGACCGATAGGGAAAAGGGATACACTTAGTCTCATGGGATAAAGTGGCATCCCCTAAAGCTGAAGGTGGGCTGGGCTTGCGCAGGGCCAGACACATGAATACCGCCCTGCTAGGCAAGCTGCTTTGGTCGTGGGTGCATGAGGATTCCAAGCTCTGGGTCAAGTTGATAAAGGAAATGATTCCAGACTGGGAGTTCCCTCACACCCGAATCAGAACTACCAAATCTTACACTATTAAACTCCTTGTCAAGCTGACTCCCTTGCTCAAAGATGGCTTCCAATTCAGGGTCGGTTGTGGGGATGCGTCCCTGTGGTTTTCTAGCTGGTGGAAGGCGGAGCAGATTGGCCCGAGCCTTCCTTTCATCTCGATACATGATACTGACCTAAGGATCAAGGATGTCATTGTGAATGGATTGTGGTCGTGGGATCACCTTTACTCTAGCTTCCCCGCGAACATCATCCATGAGATCAGTGCTAGCACTCCCCCTACTCTGCACCCGGATGTCCCTGACCTTTGGCTTTGGAAAGAGAGCAACTCAGGGAAGTATACGGTTGGCTCGGCGTACAAGTTGCTTACCCAGGGTGCGAGTGTTTCTACGAATTGGAAGTGGCTGTGGAATAGTAATATGCCCGAGAAATATTGCACCCTCTTATGGATGATATGTCATGAATCTATTCCGGTGAATCTGGTTCGGTTCAAAAGGAAGTTGGCTGCCTCCCCCCTATGCATTGGATGTGGCAGTGAGGAAGAGAGTTGGTTCCATTGCTTGTTCTACTGCGGTTGGGCTAAATAGGTATGGAGATCTATAAATATCCACATCCCTAATGACTGTGCTTCAATACCCAAGGATGACATTCGATTATTTTTGTATGGGATGTTCAAGATTTATGGCATGATGTTTGTTGTTACCATTTGGGTAATATGGATTGAGAGGAATGCTAGAACCTTTAGAGGCAAGGCGAACTCCCTTTGGTTCCTCAAACGGGAAGTCTTCCGGATTACAGAGGATCTACTCAGGGCTAGCGGCCGCAGCAGCCCCGTCCACAATGTCATTCGGTATGTCAATTGGAATATCGAGGGATACCGGAATACTATTTTGCACGTGGACGGGAGCTCTTTGGGGAACCCGGGCAAGGCGAGATTCGGATTTGTTGTTAGAAAGGAAGACGGACAATGGATAGGAGGAGGGGGTGGCCACCTTGGGAAACATGATATATTGTATGCGGAGCTCTCGGCCTTGCTCCATGGGCTTAAATTTGCCAAGGACAAAGGTATCACTAAGATATGTTGCTATTCGGATTCTACATTGGCAGTCAACCTCTCTGCCAATCCTCCTCCTTGGCACCCCCTGGCAGCCATGCTCTTTGGCATTAGAGATCTTCAGGCATCCTTTGAAGAATGCACCATCGTTCATATTCTCCGGGAAGGGAATAGGGTCGCGGATAGACTTGCCAAGCACGGTGCCTCCGTGGAAGACTTCTTCACAACTTGGGCCTTCCCACCGAATTTGGTTCGGGAGGAGTTGGCTGCAGATTTAGCCGGAGTGTGGTTTCCTCGACGTTAAGCAGCCCTGTCCTTGTAGCGTCTTAGTCTTGGTGGTTTTCTGTTGTTTTCTGCTCCCCCCTCCCCCTGTTCCTTCTGTTTTTTCCTTGTCTTGCTTCTTGTTTTCAGGCCTTTTAAGGCTCAGCCAAAAAAAAAAAAAAATGAAAGTGATTGTGTGAATAGTGTCATATTCCCAATATATCTATCTTTAAAAAATGGAGGAAGTATAATAATATATTCAGGCTACAAGCCCCTGATTTAAAGAGATCCATTGGCACATAGGCATCTCACTCTCTCTTCCTCAGAGGTGTCAAGACGGGTTGGCGGGGCGACACGGGCCAAGCCCACTCCAGCCCATCATTTCGCAGGCTTAGGCGGGCTGGGCCCACGGCGGGGCGTGCTAGAATAACCTCAGCCCAGACCAACCCACCGGCGGGTTGCGGGCCAGGGGGGCTGGCCCACGGTTTTTTTATTTAATTAATAAATTAATTTTTAATTATATAATAAATTGTATAATATTTTTATTTATCAACAATTAAATATATTAACTAATTTTAAAATTAAATATATTTTTAATAAAATCAAAAATAATTTAGTTTAATTGTATAGTATTCTTTTTTTGAAAAAAATTAGTTGAAAAAGTATGTTAAGTAGCTCATGTCATATAAAGTGAGCATTAAAATTAATCCAATTTAATTTAGTTAATATAATTCAATTTATAATTTTTTTTTAGTTAAGCAAAAAAATGTATAATTTTTTTAGTATATGTTAAGGGCTATCCCGTTTAGGCCCGCTTCCAAATGGACCTTTATTTATTTAGCCCAGTCCACCCTTTTGGGAGGCGGGGGCAGGCTGGCCCTGTTGGGCCAAACCCATTTTGACAGCTCTTCTTCCTAGCTATACTTTCAATGTGTTTACTTCCCCTTATTTCAACAATATATCATTCCCTTCCACACGTACTCACATCGGGCTTGGCCTCCAACACCTAGGAATTTAAACATTTAACATTTATGGGTTCGCTTTGATTAATTAACCACATTAATTCAATTAATTATGAAATAATTATGTTTGCTGACAATCATGCCACCTAGTGCTCTATGCCTCTATCTTTCATTGGTTTTATATAAATTTGTGTGACAGGTGCTCCTACTACATCATAACAAAAAATAAATAAAATAAAATAAAATTGTACTAGTAATGTATAATTGATTTGTATTTTTTTTTTGGAAAATAGCCACAAACATGCTATGTTGCATGACTTGGCTGGCTTGTGTAGATAAACCCATTTTGTGCTTGTCGTGTCACTATGGTCACACGTTGAGGTTAAATTGCGAAATACTTCCTCCGTTTTTAAAAAGAAAGCTACATTTGTAAATGTGACAATATTCACACAAACACTTTAACTTAAAGTTTTATCATAGTTATATAAGTTAAAATATAACCAAGTAATATCTTATTAGATTCGTTTCGTCTTGTAGTTTTTAGATATCGAACTTTTAGAATTTTTACTTATAGCGAACTTGAGTTGTAACTTATTTAAAATATACATTGAACTGCGTGCTGGGTGAGTTCGTAGCAAACATTAAAAAACATAAGAAATAATAAATTCATGCCCTTCGGGCACATTTAGCATATGATAAAAACATCCACTCTAACAACATAATTACTAGTCCATACCATAGGGATGATAAATTGATAATCAGTGGGTACGGAAAGACGCAATATTCAACCAAATGCTCCGGTTCGACTTGAGGTTTTCGACTCATTATTAGAGCTGTTCAGAGTGCGATATAGATTAAACCAACCTGAAAATCAAATCGTATTGGTTTGGTTTGAACTCATTGTTGTTTTGATTTGGGGTTTAAGATTTATGGTTTTTTTTAATTATAAAACCTTGGTTTGCTGTTATGTCTGTTGGAAAAAAAATTAATTAAAACCAGACCGCAAGCCACAATATATTTATACATTTAATAATACATATATCCACAGACAAAAAGTAAACCCTAATTTACTTCTCTAGTTCCTTTTTCGTTGTTTCTGGTTTGTCCTTCCGGTGCTACTATTTCTATGCTATAATTTTACTTATTTTCGAATCGTTGTCTATGTATTTATATATTTAATAATACATATTTTCATGATACACAAATTACAAAGGGATAAAGGGAGGAATAGGGGCTAGGTGGGAATCGAACCCGGAACCTATAGGTTGGGAGTCGGAGACTTACCTCTACGGGATGTTTGGGAGCAAGAATATCCGCTAGCAGATTCTCTATCCTCCAACTCTCAAACATCCTCTACATCCCCTCCAAGAGTAGCATAGTTTGGTTTGTTTAGATTTTTTCCAAAACTATTTTTTTTTTTTTGTGGGTTTGGGTTTGGTTATTGTCCTCAGATGTCAACGGTCGCTTATGGGTTTAGGGTTTATGGGTCGGTTAGGTCTGACCCCGATTGCCTGCATCCCATTCTAAGTAAGTAAGACACTACTCTGCATATTAGTATATCTATATTCTATAGTGTATGTATGTACATGTTTCTATTCCTTCTTCTACAGAATTTCCCTTTTTGGTTTTCCCAACTTCCTTCCTTCCTGTACACACTCACATAGTATGAGAGTGAGAGTGTGTGAGTGAAGTCCCAAGTGACTCTGAGAGAGAGAGAGAGAGAGAGAGAGAGAGGCATATTCTGTTTCTTTCCCACTCTTTTATATATTCTTCCGGCCTCTCTTTGCTGTGTGCACTTTTCCTTTCTTTTTTTCCCCACTTTTTCCCTATCTTCTTCACTGCACCCTCCTCCTGTTACTTTCTTCTCAGTCCTTCCTTGATACCCCCTTCTGCACTGCTACTCACTCACTACCTATTTCAGCTCAGGGCATCATCACTCATATACTATTATATCACACATGGGGGACATTGCTCATCCGCCAATGGATCAGCTTCAGGACCTCGAGTACTGCATTGATTCTAATCCTCCTTGGCGTATGCCATTCTCATCTCCCACTTTTTTCCACTCATGTTTTTTTTTTTAAAAAAATTTTTGCGTTATTTGTATGCGATTTTTGTGTTGGGTTTGGTTTATGGCGTTTGATTATGTATTATGTGTATATTTTTTTTTTTTGCGGAAGAATGGAATTGAAAATGGAGTGTTTTAGGCTTTTAGCGATTGAAGGGCTATTACTACTACTACTTATTAATTCTTGGGAATTGGGATATTTACACCTCTTGGTGGTAGTTGGGGTGGGGTGAGAGCGTGATGGACTGGCTAGGTAAATACTTTCAGGCAGCGTGTATTGCCTATGAGAAATGGTGAATGAGGACAGACAAACTTCATTTATTAGCCATCCCATTAATACTGCAGGTGTTTAATGTTTGGGATTTTAAGAATGTTTAATGTTAGGTTTTAAGGTTGTTTCCTTTTTCAATTGCTGCCTTGTAGTGTGCTAGTAGAAGAATGTTTGAATTAATGGGAATTTAAAATTTGTTGGTGTTTGTTTATTTGAATGTTTGAACTCAGGTTGCCTTAGTTGTGTTGATTAATGTGAAGAATACTATAAATTATTCTCGTTTAGACCAAAGGGCTTAAAAAACTTTTGTTCCTTGCAATTTCTTTTTCCCAATGCCTACAAATTTCGAAACTAATGTGTGCAAGATTTCAAAATTCAAATGATAGAACACTGTAGAGTGATAGCAGTAGCTGTAAATGCATTACAGGATTATCATTGAATGCTGTCCTTTGATTTGGTGGGAATTTATTTCTTTTGAATTTGGATGCTCGATCTTTTTCACTTTTGGTGTTGGTTTACCGATGCAGTGGTGCAGATTGCAAGAATTGATGACAAGAAATTTTTGAAATCTGAACGAAAGTAGGCTAGTGTACTAGCAGACGTCCATTTCTATCAACTGCTCAATGTCATATCTCTTTAAGCCGAATAACTTCTGCCTTAAATTTTTTAATCCTGTAACTATTTTACTTCTATTGTTTTATTTATTGGGCCTCTTTCTCTGCACAGATGTTAGAGAATATTTAGAAGTGTGGTTATTATGAGGCATTGTTTATATAACTACACGTGTAACAATGAAATTAGTGTTGTTTTACCTGAGACTGCTATTCTGTTGACGCTACAGAAAGGGATTGATTGTTACGAACGCTCTTTATGCATAAGAGAAACTAAAACAAAATCAAAATGCTAATTCTTTCTGGCTGATATTAGTTTCCTCTGTTTTGGTTCATCTGCAGCTGAGACCATTTTATTAGCATTTCAGAATTACATTTTGGTACTTGGCACAAGTGTGATGATTCCCACATTGCTCGTCCCTATGATGGGTGGAAATGATGTAAGATGGTATCCTCTTGTCCTGTTTTAGTTGTTTCTAATTATGTTGGTGACAGGCAAATGCATATATAGACTGAAAATAAGTAAGGTGTTTTACCAATCACACAGGGGGACAAAGCTCGTGTTATTCAAACATTACTGTTTGTAGCTGGCCTTAATACACTTCTTCAGGCACTGTTCGGAACCAGGCTACCTGCTGTTGTTGGTGGGTCCTTCGCTTATGTTGTCCCCATTGCTTATATTATTAACGACTCGTCATTGCAACGGATTCATGAGCCCCACATAGTAAGCACCTGTTCCTTTGTTTGTTCTTTACAGTAACAAGTTTGTCGCTTTTATATGCAATAAAAATACAGTGGGAGCATAGACTTCTCTTGCATATGATATTTACCGATCAATTATTTGCAGAGGTTTATGCATACCATGAGAGCTATCCAAGGAGCTCTAATTGTTGCTGCAAGCATACAAATAATTCTTGGCTACAGCCAAATATGGGGTCTATTTTCACGGTATCGTTTCTGTATCCAAATGTCAAATGAGTTAAAAGCAAATTTTGCTCATGGATATGTTCATGAATTTAAGGACGGTTTCACTGCAGCTTTTTTAGTCCACTTGGAATGGCACCTGTAGTTGGACTAGTTGGATTGGGCTTATTCCAACGAGGATTTCCTGCTGTAAGTACTCAATTGATGTATACACTTTTTTCGCACTCCTGTTTCAGAATTACTATAAAGAAGAAATGGACATGAAAATACATATACAGGGATATGATGTAAAGTTGCAAACTTGATTCTCAAATTTGTTTTGTGAGTCTCCATGTTCTCTTATGCATACTTGTTTATTATCTGCTCTTCCAGCTAGGAAATTGTGTGGAAATTGGTTTGCCAATGCTTCTCCTGGTTATTGGTTTATCACAAGTGAGCAATTCCCAAATGATTTATCTGTAAAATGCTTATACAATCTCTTTTCTTAGAGTCATGCATGCAAATAACAGTTTTCCAATTTCAGTATCTGAAGCATGTTAAACCTTTGAGGGACTTTCCCATATTTGAACGATTCCCTGTACTGATCTGTGTCTCCATCATTTGGATTTACTCCCTCATATTGACGGCTAGTGGAGCCTACCGTGGAAAACCTCATGCTACACAGATTAGTTGCCGTACAGACAGGGCTAATCTAATCTCCACAGCCCCATGGTTGGGTGACTGAGCTTTTTATGCTGTGGTTTTTTGTTTATTTACTTTTTTGGCAACTTATGTTTTTCGTATGAAGTTACTAATCTAGTTTCTGTTGCTTTAAGGTTCAAATTTCCTTATCCTCTTCAGTGGGGGCCTCCTACTTTTGCAGCTGGTCATTGCTTTGCTATGATGTCTGCTGTTCTAGTCTCAATGGTTGAGGTATTCATTATTGGCTGAATTTTGTACTGATCTATTTCTTTATGCATACATGACTTTGACCTAAGCTAAAATTGGCAGTCGACTGGAGCATATAAGGCCGCAGCTCGACTAGCTATTGCCACCCCACCTCCTGCCTATGTACTCAGCCGTGGCATTGGTTGGCAGGTATGCAGACAGGATCGAATAAATAACAAGCTTACTGATTTTGTTTCTTTCCCTTTCCTTTCTATTTTACTTTATTTTGTGTGTCTTGTCATTTTCAGGGAATAGGCATTTTGCTTGATGGGCTTTTTGGAACAGGCACTGGTTCGACGGTATCTGTGTAAGGAAATGATAATACATTGTGCCTTAGAGTGTATTGTCTAGTTTAGAAATAAAGCTCAAGGCTCTTTATGAATTAAACTAAATCAATCAAAGAATTTTTCAGGGAAAACGTGGGACTCCTTGGACTAACACGAGTTGGAAGTCGTAGGGTTGTTCAAATATCAGCGGGCTTCATGATATTCTTTTCCATCTTAGGTCCGTATCAACTGGCTTTCTATGTTATATGTCTTGTAGCCAAGTTAGTTAAGTGTAGAATGAACTAATATTTGAATTGCACCATAGCCTTATTCAAGTTCAGCTCTATCTTTATCATAGGTGGTTTCTATCTACCTAATCGAGCATTGTAATTCTCGAATGAAACTTACCTTTGAACTGGCAATGTAATAGAGTTTCCTTATGGTTTTTCATTCCCAA
This sequence comes from Hygrophila difformis, assembly GCA_030278955.1. NCBI lineage: Eukaryota > Viridiplantae > Streptophyta > Magnoliopsida > Lamiales > Acanthaceae > Hygrophila > Hygrophila difformis. The sequence goes on along the minus strand of JAOANR010000309.1, from coordinate 138,535 downwards.
ATAAATGTAACTCAGCAATCCATGTTTATCAACTGCAGGGAAATTTGGAGCTGTTTTTGCATCTATCCCATTTCCAATATATGCTGCATTATACTGCGTTCTATTTGGCCTTGTGGGTATGATTTTGTGTGTATATAGAGATTTATTTTGAGTCATTACGCCCATCATTAAAATTTTTTAAAAAAAAAAAAGAACTGGTTTCTTACGTGCAGGTTCCGTTGGCTTATCGTTTCTTCAATTCACAAATATGAATTCTATGAGGAATCTTCTCATAACCGGCTTGTCCCTGTTCCTTGGGATCTCTATTCCCCAGTTTTTTGATGAATATTGGATTGTTCCTCGCCGGGGACTTGTACACACTCATGCTGGATGGGTAAGGATGTCTACTTTGTCGGGATGTATTTTAGGAGTATTTGGAGTGTGTTTTCTTACCGATTTATAAAATACGTTCAAACATGGCACTATGATAGCACATATGTAGGAAGAATGTGTAGGAGTACACCACCGTTCTTTTCTCAACTTTTCCCCTTATTACATAATTTCATTTGGATAGGAGGATTTGGGCATGAAAAGGTTCAGATGCTGCATCATATAACTTTGCAGCTGTCTTTTTAGTCCTTTTCCTTGGTTCACTTATTTGTAAGCATAATTTAAAATCTTCCAATCCAGATTTAACTTTCTTTCCATTCTGTTGCTGCTGTGTTGCAGTTCAATGCATTCTTGAACACGATATTCATGTCGCCCCCAACAGTGGGGTTGATCATTGCCGTGTTCCTGGACAACACGATAGAAGTGGAGAAATCAAAGAAAGACCGAGGAATGCCTTGGTGGGTGAAATTCCGGACATTCAGAGGCGATAACCGGAACGAAGAGTTCTATACATTGCCATTCAATCTGAACAGATTCTTCCCTCCCACATAGCTGCAAAGAAGTATGTAACTATGGGGTACTGTGACTTTTCTGTAGTGAAGCACACATTTTGAGGGTGGGGGAAGAAGAGAATAACCCTTCCATGGTTAGATTCTAATATTCCTTTGAAGCTATAAGCTTCAATATAAATATGTGATTAGTGACAACTATCTTAGAGTAAGTGCAGGCTAATCTCTTTTGTTTCATTCAAACATTATTGGATTATTTCTTTTTGAGGGCAGAATGCCTTGAAGGATTGGCTGCTTTGTGGTAGATTCTTTTGGTTTTCATGTCTTGGTTAATTTTTTAGTTCTTGATGAGTTCTTTTACCTTTTGAAGGGGGGAATTGGGAAGGACTAGCATTAGTTGATTATTATTGTATTTGTTGGTTGAATAATTGCTTCCCAAATTTAGAAGGTGAAGAAGAATAAATGAATCTTAGCATATGACCACACACCATATGGCTTGCGCGTGTTTCATACTTTCATTCCAAATATATTGAGTGGATCCGACATTTTTCCCATCGTTTTAGATAAATGTGTATCCCCAACTGCATGATTGCTATATAGGATGCCAACACTACTTCTCTAACCCACCCCACATAGCAGTGGCCATGCACAAGATACCTAATAATGCCTGAAAACCAAACAAGTACCTCAACCAATCCATTGTATTATGGAGTCTCACTTACAAGCTATGATGTCGAATACCACAATAAATGGGTTTCCCCGAATGTGCTGACCCAGAGCACTTTTTCTCTACCTTGGTGTAGTAAATTAAACATATGTAAACAGATCATCATCATCATCATCATCATCATCATCATCGATCCTTCAGAGCACGAGATGGAGTCGCATAATCTGGTACAGCAGCAGCTGGTCAAGTTAGCACAAATGCATTATATGATGGCAAATGCAATGCAAAGGCCAAGACCAACAACAAAACAGCCATTCTCCATTAGAAATAAAGTTCCCACAACACCTATACAGTGACCTCTCCAGCCAGGAGTCAGTCTCAAGATTTTAGAATCACTTCACAGCACACATTCCCACTGACGATAGCCACCTACCACATCTATCCACAGCAGGGGGAAAGAAAGGAAATTTCATCCAAAACACCAGCAACTGAGATACGAATACAAACATGCAACTTGACAAACTGCCATTCATAAAACTGTTCTAAGTTCCAACACTCTAAAAGAACTCGTGCAAAAAATTGAGACTGATCACTGGTCAATATGCATCAAGAAGGCTAACAAACATAAACAAGCTCTCCATGGCTGCCTGCTACAATTAAGAACAATCACATATCATTATGTAATAATTTAAAGTACTCGTGCTACATCTCAGAGATTAATCAAGTGATAGGGGAAATATTTGAAACAGAAAGGACAAAAATGAGAGAGAAAATTTTCAGCATACCAAGAGAAAGCCAAGGTCTGGACTTGGGTGTTGGGAATTCTACTTGCTCGGCCTTTGCAACTAAACATTCAAAATTTCACTTCTTTCTCAGTTACAAATGGAACAACTTATATTGTCCCTTTTTCACAAACCCACAAGATTCCACTAGAATTCTAGAAACCCTTTGAAGAATTGAATAAATGGCCCAAACAAACATCCAGAGCTTGTACACAGGAGCCCTGTGACAGGACTTTCCCCCACGGTTAATAAAAAGAGCTGAAGGATAGCAGATGAATCTGAATGAGGAGGTGGGAGAATGGAATGGCAAGATCCATGGCAGAGAACCAACTGCATCATTATAAAAATGCATCTCAAATTCACATAATATGACAAACCATTATATGTACATTTAACAAACCAAATGCCACTTGGAAAAATTGTGAGAAGCTGCTCCTCATCTGAATAAATGTTTTTCCTTCTATCCTTTTGTGGGACACTGGTTGCTGCTAAAATCTTCAGACAATAATTTCTTAATGAGCTCCTGCAACCTCTCAGCACCAGGACCAGGCCGGAACACTGAATCATCACCACGCAAGGAACAAGGGTTTGCACCACCTTCTGAGCTTCCTATACACCATGCCCCTGGAGCAAATTGATCTGTCCGACCAAGTAACTCTTTGTCAATCTTGTCCAAGACAGGGTCATCCTTGTGAAACTTCCTAGCAAATGGAGCGCTGCTGTTTATCATTTTGGGGAAGTCCTTCATTGTTAATGATCTTGGGTGCTGCTTTGGTGGGGAGTCCCAGGCAATGTAGTGGAGATCATGGCTTATAGCAGTGTGCTGAAATTCTTTGGTGTTGCAAATAACTGTGTGAAAATAGCTTTCTGGGGATGAGACAAAGTTTGTATAATACATAAGGGTAGTTCGGGGAAGGTTGTTCCACCCCCATAAGCAATATTCCACGAAAGTCCGGGTTAGCATCACCCAAGCTGAACCTGTTAAAGTACATCACTGCACAACTCAGGCCAGAGTAACAATAGATAACATGCAACACATAACAATAAGCATCACTTCCCATTGTGTATCCTAAACACTGGTCGGGCACACAATAAATCCATCTATCGCATACTTTTCTCTAACATGAGTGTACAGAATTAACTTTCTTCAGTTAAACTGTAGTACACATATTGCAACGATGGTGTTGTCTACTTGTCTAAATTCTATGTGCATGACAACTTAACCAAATAATTCAATTTCATTTAATCCAATCTGCCCCCCGTAAAGGCTTGTAATGCTCAGTGTGTAGACAACGACATATAAATTAAAAAATGATCATGTTTATTTATTGACTAATTGACACCTTATTGTTGGATTCATAATCTCACCAGTAAAGACCTTAAAAGATGTCGGTAGAGAACGGCGTTGGGTAGTCCAAGCAATTTCAGACTTTTTGGACAAATAGAGACCTGGATCAACTATTATAGGCTTTGCTCTCTGGTTCCTGAAAAAGTTACCCCAATCATCATTGCAAAATAAATTCCATACATCAACTCAAAAAAATAAAATATCAGCCTTTTTATTGAATATTCAGGTACGTACAGTTTCCATCCATATATCTGAGTATGCTCAATGAAGTTGAGATTTCGGGATACATTCGACAAAACATAAAGTAGATCTGCACAATAAAAAGGTTTCAGATTCATTCAAGTATATGGTGATGGAGCTTAGAAACACTGCTTTCAGAATAATTAAGTGCAAAAATAATTAAGGAGCAAGCTAGTGGAAAGTACAGGTAGTTAAATTGCAGATGAAATTTATTAACTGTCCTACAACAATTTACTAGCATTGTTTTTAGGATCGTAAGAGAGAGCTAAAATTACAGATATACTAATTGATAACCACATTTTCCATCCGGGTTTTGTCAGGATACTTCCAAAGAAAAAATATGGCAGAGAATACATCAGAGTATTAGCAAGTGCCTGAATAAATAATAAGAAGTTTAAAAAGATGTCAGTACAAAGAATTCTCTTGCAAAACATATACATATATATATAATGTTTATATTTATTTACAGCAATAAGATAAGAAGACTGACCATCTTGAGTTACAAGAGGATAATCAGAAGCACTAAGATTAATAAACCAATCCCAATTCAAGCTTTCTTTCAGCAAAATAGCTATAGCTTGCAGTGTACAAGCAAACATGGTAGGACCTTTGTATGTCACCAAATTGGATTGAGCCATTACACGCACATTGTCCACCTCACTAAATGTTGGATCATTTTTCACTGACATTGTCAAATTTAATCTCTCCCTTGGAGGAGCCTCAAGATCCATATGAAGGATATACTGATTTCGAGGATGATAAATTGCCTGCAATGTCCTCATCATCCTCTGGCTATCGCCTTTTGTTCCCGAAATTAGATAAGCTAGTCGTGGTGGCTCCAAGGCTGGTTCCCCAACAGATACAACGGAATTCTCTAATTCAGATTCCACGAATAACCCATCTGAATCGTCCTCAGAACCAGCAAAGGATATGATATCAAGTTGTAACTGATCTTGAGCATATGGTGACAGGAATGACCCAAATATGCAAGCAGTAAACAAAGTGATCGACACCAATAAACTCACAAAGAATGGTATTTTCCATCTTCTGTCATTGAACATCCTTCCTGTCACCAGCGAACTTCCATTTTTCCTAATAATCATCCTCTTTTGAAGAGATCCTCAAAACCGTGTAGCAAAAGAATTAGTCTAATCACTCAACAAATGCGATATAGCTTTGCCGTTTTACCCTGCGGAACTTAAAAAGATTTCTATACAGCACTGAATAATTCTTTAACAGCTATTAGATCTGAAAAATTCACTCTTGTCGGTTGCCATTCAAGAATTTCACTATCCAGTAGCTGTTAGCTCCATTTCAAATCCATCAAGGCACTTCACACGGGGAATCATGCCTCACCAAATCGGCCGATTCAAAACCTAAAATCTGATATTCCTTCACTTTCTCAGAAACAGAAATCAGTATAGCAACCAACAAAAGATGTAATCTAGTATAATCAGAGATGAATAAAATTCCCTGCAATTCCTCCGAAATTCATATATCAATCTCACAACTCAACTGAATTATCTTCAGGCATCAAGTAGCCTTCCGGAATAATCAAGCTGTCGGTTCGTAAAATCGTCCACTTTCTGCTAAAGCATCGAGGCTTCCCCAGACTTAGATCAGGAGCAAAGGCACGTTCGCCGATCCGATGGGAAAAAAAAGCTTTTTGAAGCGGAGTGACAGAGACACCATAGTATAGATGAATTGAGGATCGAGAACTCAGAACTGTCCTCCAATTTCAGTTGGAAGACGAAATGGTTTGGGCTCATATATGTGGGTCAGAATTAAATTTCGAAACAGGCCCAAGCCCAAAAAAATGGAAAAGAATTTCAGGCCGTCGATCATAGGATTCAATGAGGACCATCGGATCATTCAAACTGTATTCCATGCGTACATTAGAATTTTCCCTCTTGTTTTTTGACAGCTTGCGCCATTCCCCCATAATGCATTCTCTTCTTTTCACATATATGCCTTCCTCTGACAGAACACTCTCCACAACGTTGCCTTTTTTATGCTCTCTCGTAACTCTCACTAAACCCTCCATGGATTCCGACGCCGCTACGCAGCCGCTCTCCCCCGATGGAAACCTAGAAGCTATTATCAATCTCCTCGAGGACCTTCTCGCCGCCTCGCTTTCCGTCGCATCTTTCGCCTCGAGGTGGCAGGTAATCCGCTCCAAGCTCGCCTCGCTCCATTCGCTCCTTTCAGAAATCTCCGATTCGCCACACTGGTCGGAGAATCCTCTCCTGTTACCCTATTCTTCCGGCTCTTCTCTCCACGCTTCGCCGCGCGGAGACTCTCTGTATCCGCTGCTGCGACGCCTCTGCCGTCGTTCAAGGCAAGCTTTTGATGCAATCGGACCTTGACATGGTCGCCGGTTGGCTTTTGAAGCAGATTAACGAGCTCGAGATCCTCCTCCGTTCCGGCGTTCTCAACCAGTCCACTGCTATTGTTCTCTCGCGCCCTGAGGGGAACTCCACCAAGGATGAGGTTGAATTCTACGTGAGAGACCTCTTCACTAGGCTTCGAATCGGAGGGATGGAATTCAAGAGAAAAGCGTTGGATTCGTTGATTGAGCTTCTCAGTGAGGACGATAAGTACACCACCGCGGTTGTCGCGACGGAAGGGAGTGTCAGTTGCCTGATTTCGCTTCTCGATCTGAGTGCGCATCCTTCAATTCGAGAATTAGCTGTCCTGGCGATTACATTACTCATCTCCGCCGGCGATTCGTTGCGGAAATGCCTGTTTGAGGAAGGAGTATTGGGACCTTTGCTGAGAATACTCGAATGTGGTTCAATTTGTATGAAGGAAAAAGCCGCCATGGCTGTGGAATTCATAACTGCCGATATTGATAATGCTTGGGCTCTTTCTGCCTACGGAGGAGTTTCCATTCTTCTGCATTTGTGCAAAACTGGTTCTCTCACAGTTCAATCCCACTCTGTAGGGGCAATAAGAAACATTTCCACAGTGGAAGATATTCGCATTTCCTTAGCAGAAGAAGGAGCAATTCCAGTCCTAATGCAATTGCTTGTTTCCGGTAGTCCATCGGCACAGAGTAAAGCAGCCAATTGCATCTCAATTCTCGCCTCCACGAATGAGCATTTTCGCAACTTGTTGGTACAGGAAAATGGGTTGCACAAACTGTTGCATATGTTCCATGAATGCTCAACCATCGACACTTTAGAACATGTGCTGCGTGCAATTTACTCGTTATCCGTCTCCGATACAAGCTACAGGGTTTTATCCGGATCAACCATGTTTGTTATACGTATTGCTGAGCTAGTGAATCATGGGAATCTTATGTTGCAGCACATTTCTGCTTCATTGCTTGCTAATTTGGCAATTAGTGACGGCAATAAGCGGGCTGTGGTTGGTTGTATGGGGTCTTTGGTGAAGCTGATGGAGTCAATGAAGCCTGATGGAATGCAGGAGGTTGGAGCAAAAGCGTTATTGTCGTTGTTATCGGTGAAATCCAATAGGAAAGAATTTGTGAGGGATGAGAAGAGCTTGATGAAACTAGTGCAAATGCTGGATCCCGATAATGAGGCTGTTGCGAAAAAGTACCCAGTGGCTGTGGTGGCTGCAATCATGGCTGGAGGGAGCCATGGCTGTAGGAAGAAGCTCGTGGCAGCTGGGGCTTATGGACACGTGCAGAGATTGGCGGAGTTGGATGTGGCCGGAGCTAGAAAGGCCTTGCAGAGACTCTCGGCCAACAGGCTGACGAGTATACTTACAAGAACGTGGCGGGAATACGCGCTGCGCTAACCTTCTGACACCATATCGAAGGTAATGAATACTTCATGAAGTTGGATATGGAATTTTTTTGTTATCCATTTTCATCTTGCTTCACAGTTTCACCAGGTAATAGGATTAGAAAACTTTTTTCTCAGTTCGTTGGTGTTAGGGTTCTTTAGCAGTGAGTGAAGATTTAGGGCTTTTGCTTTAACCATGTGTAGGCGTTAGGAATCAATGCACTAAATTTGGGGGCTTAAAACTTCTTTGGAAAAATATAGTGGAAACTTCAAGTAAAGATTTTTTTTTTAAAAAAAAAATTTGTTTTTCTTTAGTTGTGTAGATAAAAGACTTAAATTTTGTTATTTTGGTACTATGTTAAACTTGAGTTACAAAAGGTGCTTGATTTTGTACTACTACATGATTGATGATTCTTCCTCATTCTATGAAGTACTAGTTAGTAGTAGTATAAAGTAAAAGCCTAACTGGATACATTAGTTAACTGGATACATCAGTCTGAAGAACAAAATAATTTGTCTCAATTCTTACCCAACATTGAATGAATTAAAAAAAAGGGGGAAGGGGAACACACATGATAATTTCAGGGTTGGTCAGAAGACAAAAGCCAAGTAACATCATTCACAGTTTATTTATTGATTTTTACCTGTATGCAATTATTTTATATGTCATGCTGAGGGGGCCAGTGGCAATTAAAATTTCCATCTGCTTTGGACTGATTTTGCTTTCTTAGATTTTCTCCTTGGTGATCAACTTAATGGAAGTTGTTCCTTTTTTGTAACTCCAATCTTCTGTGCAATCATCGTCTGACCATTAAATTACTGACTACAAAATGTGTTATTAAGAATCATGCATTTTACATTTTTCTCTCAAATACTATTTTTATTTTCATATTTTTCTCTCTTATAGGAGTAGTTTATTACTCTACTACTGCTAATTTTATTTTTCTCACACATTAAAATCAAACAAAAAAAAAAGAAAACATTTCAAAACACATTAAAAATAAGTATATCTAGGCACTAGGCAGCATAATTGTATATTTGGTGTTATGTGTGGAAATGTTGCCTAACACTAAGAGATGTCCCCGTTGTATTATGAGATTGATTAATTAAACAATGGGATTGGAATTGATTCCATCTTATGTGACAAGGACTGTAAGCTACTGCAATAATACTGGGTTGATGATTACTCATTGGCCATGATTCTTTAAAGTAAATACTTACTATGAGATTAAATTGAATAATTTATTCAATCTAATCGTCCAATGTGAACATGCTCTAAAAGTATAGAGTATTATCCTCATGGGAAGGGAAGTTTGATTGGTTTTGTTGTGCGGGTTTCACAGTTCCAATTTAAATTTCAAACCATAATTGGTTATCAATGATTGCTGTTACTTTCATATCAATATTATCGAATTCATCGTTGTAATTTTCATTCTCCTTTCTTCTTATTGTGTGCAGAAGATCAGTTTGGTTCTACCTAATTATGGCCAAGAAACCTGCTGTGTGGAGTGTATTATATAGAAACTACTATATTATAAGATAATAGGGGATGAGCCAAGGTCGTCAACCCCAATTTTTCAGTGGTTTCAATGTTTTATTTAATGTGATGATATATGTGATTTTATTGGATATTATCTCATGAATTTAAGAATTCAAGAGGTAATTGTGTAAATTAAATACACATATATCATAATCCCTTTAAATTGGGATATTAAGAAAAGAAAGGAAAATGGGAAAAGCTCGTTATGGGATGGATTGTTTGTAATTTATTTGTCTTTGGCATGGGGATGCAGCTTTTAGAGTGTCCTTGTTTCTTTTTTTTTTTTATTTTTAAATTTTATATATACTCCTCTATGAGTTGTTTTCACTTTTCACCGCTGTTCTTTTGGAAACATTTGATGTATAATTAGTGTACATGGTGCGTTATGCTCCATAGTCCTAAGGTTGTTTGGTGGATTATTAATTTGTAAATTATCAGAAATGTGTACTACTACCTCCTCCTCCTTACAAACTTTAGGCTTTATTTTTAGCTACCATTCATTGATTGTTTAACTTTTATTTTGTATTCGAATGAGAGTTTATAAGATTTTTATGGACTTTAAAAAGTTGATGGATTTAAAATGTCCATAGACTCTGAGTTTGTTCTGCACGCAGCTTTTGATAGCTTTAGTTTTTATTTCAAAACAAAAGTCCTGTTCTTTACACTAGCTTTTAGTAGCTTTTGGGAGTTTTTGGAAGCTTCTTTTTAGAAGCTATCTGTAGTAGCGGTAAAAAATAATCTAGGAGTTTATTTTTGAGCAATCATAATTTTAACCTAATAACCAACCCACTACCCAATAGTCTACATAAATATTTATCATTTTATGTCATTTCATACATTTTTTCACAGCTACAGCTAGTTGCACAAAACACTTAAATAGAACTGACAGCCACAGCTAGCTCTTTACAGCTCCAACTCCCCATAGCTCCAGCTTGCAGCTACAGTTCACAGCTACAGTTCTGCGTGCAGAACAGTGCCTCCATATAGAGTTGACTCATTTATATAGAATCCATGAAAAGTCTTGAAGAGTCTGACTGATTTTAAAAAGATTTTGTTTAGTTATATTTTCTACGAGAATCCGTTAAAATCTATATTGAATACCTCTAGATTTTTATAGACTTTTAAAAATCTGTATTGAATACATCTAGATTTTTAAAGATATTTTAAAATCTGTATTGAATACATCTACATTTTTAAAGACTCTTTAAAATCTAAATTGAATACACCCCAACTTTAGAAATCAAAAGAACTCCACAAGAGTCTTGATTGAATACAACCCACTAAATTTTTATCATAATTATGTAAAAAAAAAATATAGAGAAGTGAGATTTTATTAGATTCGTCTAATTTTATAGTTATATAACTTTGATTTATATACAATTTAAGTTATTAATAATTTAAAATGTACATGTAATATACTCCCTCTGTCCCAGCTCAAATGTCTCATTTGACTTTTTGACACTGTTTATTATTCAACTTTGACTCGATATTATTGTAAGTAGATATTTGAAAAAAAAAATCAAGTTTGGTCTTGTTAGATTCGTCTAATCGTATAGTTTCAGAATATATATTTTATATAATTTTTTTTGTATATATTTTGAGATATTAACGATTAAAAAGTGCATTGGATTGTGTGCAGAAATGAAATGAGACATTTCAAATGGGACAGAGGGAGTAGTATTTTCTAATCTCGGAGGCAGTGAGAGGTAGTACTTCGTAATTAAATTTTAAGACTTTGATTAAATTGCTACTGCCTATAACAATTAAAGGGGGTGTGGTGTATTGGATAGAGAGTCTATAAGATTTTTTTGGAGTTTGAAAGTCTGGGTGTATTCAATTTAGATTTTAAAAAGTCTTTAAAAATCTAGAGGTATTCAATGCAGATTTTAAAAAGTCTTCAAAAATTTAGGTATATTCATTACAGATTTTAAAAAGTCTTTAAAAATTTTGAGGTATTCAACAGTTTATGGATTTTAAACTCTACATAGAGTCCATAGACTTTCTAAATCAATCGACATTTCAAAATCCATAAAAATCTGAAACGAATTCACCCTAAGTAATGATACTTCGTATTCAAATAAATTGAATGAGATAATAATAAATAAATTTATTATCTAGTAGTATTATTTTCAAAGAAACCGAAACTTAAATGTATTTTTGTTACTAAATTAAAATATTTGAATACTATTTATTATTTTTAGAATTCAAAATAGAATTTCGGTGTGTAAGTGTAACAAATAACAATGTTGGCCAAGAATTACGGGGTTAATGATTTCAATCTGATTTACTAATTTAGTTAATAATTAAAAAATGTTAAAAAATAAAAAAATTACTAACGTCCATACTTTAAATAGATACTTTCCGTAATTTATTAGATTTCATGTGATTTGTTTACTTGTGAGTTGTGAAGTCATTAGTCATCTCTCTCTCTCTCCAGTCTTTTTGAGTGTCTGGGAAGCCATACTCGAGATTCAAGAAGCCATTCCTCTTCCTCTGCCCTCTGCACCACAACCCCAATGGAGGACAACCAGTCTTCGGCAGCGGCGGCCGCGGATATCGAAGCCCACCCTCAGATTTCCCTCATCGACACCTTCTTCAATATCACCGCCTGCGCTTCCAAATCCGAAGCTCTCTTCTTCCTCGAGTCTCATAATTTCGATCTCGACGCCGCCGTCTCCACTTTCCTCGACCACGCCAACCCCGACGACGCCGAATTCCCTGTCGCCACCGCTTCCGACGCCAATCCACCCTCGCCTCTTGATCCGCCGCAGTCTCACTTCTCGCCTTCTGAATCGGCGTCTCCTTCTCCTCGCTCTCGATCCCCTTCCCCGCCGCCTGCTTCCCGATCCTACAATCTTCGGTCAGTCGCTAAGCCCAAATCCGGGGCCTCGGCGTCCGGCACCCGGAGACCTGCGGATGGTGGAATCAGGACTTTGTCCGATCTGAATAGGAACCCTAGAGACGACGACTCGGATAGCGATCCTGATTTTGATCCTCAGGAGTACTACACCGGCGGTGAAAAGAGGTAAACCGACGGTCAAGCTCTTTTAATTCGTAAAATCACGGCTTTGTTTTACTGTATGCGATTTAACCCCTAATCGAATTGGCTAATCGATTTTGCTTTGGAAATGATCCCTAGTAGGAATTATGAAATACATAAAGAGGCATGAGAATTTACTTTCCACTAGATAGTTATGCAGTTCATCTCTTTCACTTGCTTAATTCAATGGAATGAATTTCTTCGTATCTGCAATCAAATTTTTTGATGTTTCTGGTGGAACCATTTCACTTTGCTCCAATAGTCCAATGTTGTAACAGTTAAATTTAGGATATGCATTCAGAAACACTTTTTCCTGTCAAGTACTTATAGTACATATTAATGTCAACATCAAATACGCGTTTAAATTGTATAGGTGGTGATTGTCATGTTTAAGTTGCTTTTCTTAAACTTCCTTGCTATATCTACAGTGGAATGCTTGTTCAAGAGCCAAAAAAGGCACATGATGTGGATGCAATATTTGATCAAGCTAGACGGTCGGGAGGTGTTGAAGCAGCTGCTGAACATCACATGCCTTCTTCAAGCTCAAGGAGCTTTTCTGGGACTGGACGGCTACTTTCGGGGGAAGTGTTGTCTACTCCTCAGCCCCCTCAGCCTCCTGAAGCTGTGAATCATAGCATTACATTTTGGAGAAATGGCTTTACAGTTGACGATGGACCTCTAAGGAGGTTGGACGACCCTCAAAATGCTGCCTTTTTGGAGGTAACTTGTTTCATATGTACTATAATTTGATCTTTAAGAATTTTTTAACAATACTAGTAGCATACGAATGGAGAAAATCTTGACTTGATTCATGCAAAGTACAGTATATTTATTCAAAAGGGAAAAGGTGGTCATGGTTTGATATTGCTTTGAGCTTTGTTGCTAACATGTTGGCTCTTTTCAGTAGAGTAACTAGAAATATTTCTCTCCATTTCCCTTTGTTGCTAACAAGTTGGCTCTTTTCAGTAGAGTAACTAGAAATATTTCTCTCCATTTCCCATCCAGTTTCGAACTTTGAGATTCAAATAAATTCTTCACCTAAGTATTGCTACTAGAACTAAACGTATGGCCATTAATTTTGGGAATGTGTCTTGTCATAACATACCTGTTTTTTTTTCCCTATCTTCTTTGTTTGTATCTTAGAATGTCAATGGTTATTACTCATTGAAGGGGGGTTTGAGCTTCCTAATGAAATGATTTGTCAAATTCATATCCATGCAGAGTATTGGAAGGTCCGAGTGTCCACAGGAACTTGCACCAGCAGATAAAAGAACTGCAGTTCATGTTAATCTTATAAGGAAAGAGGAAGAGTACAAGGTTCGACTTTAACTCCAAACCCCTAGATGGCTAGATCATATTTAGATTGTCCTATATACTCCAAACATTATTTATAAAGTGGTTTATGAATTATGCAGGAACCAAAAACAAGTCGTCGTCCATTCCAAGGTGTTGGAAGAACTTTGGGCACCACTAGTGACTCTAACCCTGTGGAATCCTCTAGTACAGTTACGACGACTCTGACTACTGCTCCTACACCATCTACTGCCCTCGTTGTCGACCCAAACCAACCATCTACATCAATTCAGCTAAGGCTTGCAGACGGCACGAGGAGGGTTTCACAGTTCAACAACCACCACACCATCAGAGATATCCGCAGTTTTATCGATGCACTGAGAGCAGATGGATCTGAAACTTACCAACTGCAGAGCATGGGATTCCCGCCAAAACAACTCACGGATCTTGACCAGACAATAGATGAAGCTGGTATAGCCAATTCAGTTGTGATCCAGAAACTATTGTGAATGTGACACAACTTAAGGCTACTATATAGCAGCAGGCGGCAGCATCATGACATCGAGGTTAGCCTCAACACTAGTCTGTGGCGGCTTTTAAACTTAGTGAAGCAGGTTGAATATTGTGGTTGTGGTGACTCACTTAGAATTTGTTTGCTCTTTTTGTTGCTAAAATAATTTGTCTCTGGAGGAATTTGATGTTTGGTCTCAATCAATGATATGCATTATTTAAAAAGCTGTGGGTTCTTTTTTTTCACCTTATAGTATAATTAGTGAGATGAGATGGTAAATTTGTCACTAAGATGATAATCATTCTCATGGGAGCCTTCGCCTTCGGGGTTCAAAATTATTACTGGGTAACGTCGTGTTACTATGCCTGTATTTTAAGTAGTACTCTTCATGCTAGTCATTAATGGGGATTAGCAGCTCTACCCATACCCATGTTGAACACTCGTTAATGGGCCATGAGATGGACGCGTGCCTCGCAAAAATCTGATTAAACCATTTACTGCTATAGTATGAAATTTCACCATTTTCATTTTCATAGTGGCGATGACTGATGTAGTAAAATAGTACTATATGCTATGCACGCACACTAATAAAAGTAGAATGCAATGTAATGGGTTTTTTTTTTTTTGGGGATAAAATGCAATGTAATGGATTGGTTCCTACTCATACTACTTTAAATTATTAGTAGTATTTATTTATTATTATTACCTACTTCCTTTTCCTAGTTGAACTTGAACACACATTTGACTAGGGCTATCAATTTTTGACACGATTCGAAAATACAAACCCGACTAACTGAAAATATTGTAGTTTTGGGTTTAATCTTTTTTTAGTTTCTCTAATCAGGTCGACCCAAATTCCGATCTAAAAATTTTCAAGTTTTGTTCGAGTTTGGTGTTTCAGGTTCATTTCGGGTTTCGGGACGTGCTTCGGATTACAGATTTTGTATTATACCTTTACTCAATACCCGACACGAACACGACCCGAACTTGTGAAACGTGAAACACGACCTGATCAGCCTGACACAAACACGAAACACGACCTGACCAACCTGATACAAAACACGATCCGAAACTTGAAATTGACACTCTAGACACATCCACATCTCAAGTTTATTTTACAATTTACTAATGTAGTAATAATGATTTATACACGAACTAAATTGTACGACAACAAACATATGCACTAATGGGTTATACTCCCTCCGTTTGTTAAAAATTGTAGCATTTGCATAGTTGTTACTATTCACTAAGTAACTTTGATTCAAATTTTTAACACAGCTATACAAGATAAAACATAGTCAAGTGGGATCTTGTTAGATTCGTCAAATCGCGTAGTTTTATAATATCAAATTTTTATAATTTTTACTTTTACACAATTTGAGATATTAAGCATTAAAAATGTGCATTGGATAACGTGAAATGCAGGAATGTTAAAATTTTTGAAATACGGAGGAAGTAATATACTACAAAATTTATTATTTCTTGTAGTTTTATTTTTTATTTTAAAATTTTTCCTTTCCCAGAAACAAATGTACGTTTTCCTTACACAGATTTCAAAAAAAAAAAAAAAAAAAAAGAAAGAAAGAAGAAGAAGAAGAAAAGAAAAGAAACACACACGCACATTTATTTATGAATAATAAACTTGCTATCTCTTTTTGTTTTTCTTCTTCTTGCTGTACCCATTTACAATCGGCAAAATATACCTCCACCGTCCCACAATTATTATCATACTATATTTTTTCGCCCGCTGGATGCTATTGGAGGTGTGAGGATGTGATTTCGTCAGTGAGGAAATTGTGTAATGAAAACAAGAAAGAATTGTGATTCCTCTTTTTCTAGTACTTTTGTTATCGAAAGTTGAGCAACCCCTTAAAAAAATTTAAAAAAAAAGAGAAAAGAAAAGAAGCCCTGCAAAAAAAAAATGAAAAAAAAATTATATCAGGTCAGTGGACGTAAGTAGCTTGGCAAGTGTACCTCTGACCTTAGGGTCATGAACACAGAGTTGAAGTTCCGTATGCACTTTTCAGATAGTGGAATTCCTCGAATAAATTTAAACCAGGCTATTGAAAGCCACCAAAAAAAAAAGGGTTGTTGCAAAAAGGAAAGAGCAATTAGAGGGAAAGAATTGAAAGATGAGGAAAAGCTTCATGTTATCATTTTATATATTTTTGTAGCGTGGTTTGAATTTCATGGTTTAGATTTCATTTAATTACAACAAATTTGAATTGTAGTGTGATTATTTTTAGATAGTTTCTCTATTCCATTAGCCGTTTCATTTCTTTTTCCTGCCCCTATCCATGGCCCCGTTATAACCTAAATAAAGACCCTTTGATTTGATGCATTGGATATGAATACAATAAGCAGGGGAGATGTGATTTTGAAGCAATCCAATGGGATTGTCTCTTTGATTCATCACTTGAGAGTCTATTACCTATACACTTTTGAGAATGAGTGCATACACTTTATCTTGGTGAGATTGGTTTGGCTTGATGTATTTGATATTGGAATGGCTTGGTTATGCTTGGGTGAGACTATTGGTGTTGAATCTTGGTTCTTCTTTTTGGTTTATGGACTCATGCTTGAGGGCAAACAAGATTTAGGTATAGGGGAATTTGATAAGAGGAATTTTGTTCATATATTTTGTTAATATTTTAAGTGGTTTGGAGTTGATTAAATGTGGATATTGTTATAGAAATAACTATCTTTATTTATGTATGTGTACAATAAAATGGTATATGGCTTATTAGCTTGTGTTTATAGTGGAAGTATTGTAATGGAAATTGGGATTAAATGGTGAAAGAAAGGAAGTTTAAAGGTGGGATAATAAAATGGATAAAGTGTAATAATTATGGCTATGAAATGAAACAAGTATTAAGCTTGCATAAAATTTTTCTAACTTAACTTCTCAATACATTACATAGGCTATTTATAAACTTTTTTATCCTCTCACTATTTACTAACCTCATAATCAAGGCATATACATTTCAAGACTTTCACATGTCTAACCTTATGATCAAGGCATGAACATGGATGTTGAACACTAGACATTCACATGTTTTGTTTACATGCATAATACTCCCCCTTGAATGTCGTCAATACGAAGAATATGCCTCGTTAAAACCTTACTTGGAAAAAACCCAGTGGGAAAAAATCCAAGTGAAGGAAAAAGAGTACAGTATTCTTGTATCAGATGCTCCCCCTGATTTGGACATCATTTTAAATCTCGAAGCCGCCGCATTCCAATTTTCTTCACGAGTTTCTCGAATGTTGCAGTCGGCAATGCCTTGGTAAATAGATCCGCTAAATTATTTTCTGATCGAATTTGTTGCACATCGACTTCACCATTCTTTTGAAGATCATGAGTATAGAAGAATTTTGGTGAAATATGCTTCGTTCTATCTCCTTTGATATAACCCCCTTTCAACTGGGCTACACAAGCTGAATTATCTTCAAATAAAATTGTTGGGGGCATTTGTGGTTCAATGATTAAACCACAACTCTTCAATATATGTTGAGTCATTGACCTCAACCAAACACATTCTCGACTTGCTTCATGGATTGCTAATATTTCGGCATGATTAGAAGAAGTAGCAGTTAGAGTCTGCTTCATTGACCTCCAAGAGATAGCAGTTCCACCACACGTGAAGATATAGCCTGTTTGAGATTTGGCTTTGTGTGGGTCTGATAAATAACCTGCATCGGCATAGCCAATTAACTCATGTCGAGAGTCTTTTGGATAAAATAACCCAATATCAATTGTTCCTTGGAGATAGCGAAAAACATGCTTTATGCCTTTCCAATGTCGTTGAGTAGGGCAAGAGCTGAATCTTGCGAGTAGATTGACTGCAAACGCGATATCAGGTCGCGTGCTGTTTGCAAGATACATTAACGCACCAATTGCGCTTAAATATGGGATTTCTGGGCCAAGTTGCTCTTCATTATCTTCTTTTGGCCTAAATGGATCATTTGCAGGATCAAGTGTCCGAACGACCATTGGATTATTTAGCGGATGAGCATAATCCATTCGAAATTGCTTTAATACCTTTTGGGTATAAGCTGATTGATGAACAAATATGCCCATTTCCAAATGCTCAATTTGTAGGCCAAGGCAAAATTTCGTTTCCCCGAAATCTTTGATTTCAAACTCCTTTTTCAGATATTCGACCGCCTTTTTCAACTCTTCAGGAGTTCCAATTAAATTTAAATCGTCAACATAGACTGCGACGATCACAAATTCTGACCCATTTTTCTTTATAAATACACAAGGGCTGATCGGGTCATTTGTATAGCATTCCTTTATCAAACTTTCACTGAGGCGGTTGTACCACATTCGGCCAGATTGCTTGAGCCCATACAACGATTTTTGCAATTTGATGGAATAATTTTCTCTGGGTTTTGAGTTGCAAGACTCAGGTAATTTAAACCCTTCAGGTATTTTCATATAAATATCATTTTCCAATGAGCCATATAAATATGCAGTAACAACATCCATCAGCCTCATTTCGAGATTTTCTCGTACTGCTAGACTCATTAGATACCTGAATGTTATTCCATCCATAACTGGGGAATATGTTTCCTCAAAATCAATTCCCGGTCGTTGTGAAAAACCTTGGGCTACAAGCCTTGCCTTATATTTGGCAATTTCATTATTTTCATTTCTTTTTCTCACAAACACCCATCTGTAGCCAACAGGCTTCACATTTTTTGGTGTTTGGACAATAGGGCCGAATACTTTTCGTTTATTCAGTGAATCTAGTTCAGACTGAATCGCATCTTTCCATTTTGGCCAATCATTTCTTTTCCGACATTCTTCAACTGATCTTGGTTCAGGATCCTCGTTATTTTCCATTACATCGAGTGCAACGTTGTATGCAAAGGCATTATCAACGTTTGTTTCTTTTCGGTTCCAACATTTCCCAGTATTGATATAATTGAAAGAAGTTTCAATAACTTCATTTTCTTCTGGGTGAATATTTTCAGGTTCAACCTTTTCGGGGGTTGAATTAATTTCTCCTTCGGGAGTATCATCTGTGATTGATTTATCACCCATATGGATAATTTTCTTCTTTCGTGGATTTTTATCCTTGGAACCCAAAGGCCTACCACGCTTCAGGCGTGCAGTAGGTTCATTTGCACTTGGAATTTGCCCTTCTGGGACATTTATATTGGCTGGTGCATTTGCTGCATCATTTATATATGATTTTGTGACTTTAGCAGCATCATTAAAAGCATCGGGTAATTGATTTGCAATTCCCTGCAAATGCACAATTCTTTGAACTTCAAGTTCGCATTGCCTTGTACGAGGATCAAGGAAATCAAATGGACTTTGCCAAGATATTTCCTTTTTCAGTTGATCATTTCCTCCCCCTAATGTCGGGAATTGAGTTTCATCAAAATGACAGTCTGCAAATCTTGCAGTAAATAAATCACCCGTTTTTGGCTCAAGATATTTAATAATCGAGGGTGATTCATACCCGACATATATGCCCAACCTTCTTTGAGGTCCCATTTTTGTGCGTTGTGGTGGCGCAATCGGTACATAAACCGCACACCCAAAAAATTCGCAAGTGGGATATATTGGGCTCCTTTCCAAACACAATTTGTGTAGGGGAGTAGCTATGATAGCTTGTCGGCCTTATTTTCACAAGTGCAGCTGCATGCAATATAGCATGTCCCCAAGCAGAAACAGTGAGTTTTGATTTCATTAACAAGGGTCTTGCAATTAATTGCAATCGCTTAATAAATGATTCTGCCAGACCATTTTGCGTGTGCACATGAGGCACAGGATGTTCAACAGTAATTCCAATCGACATGCAGAAATCATCAAATGCATGTGATGTATATTCTCCAGCATTATCAAGGCGTATTTTCTTTATCGGATGATCTGGAAACTGTGCTCGCAATTTTATAATTTGTGCAAGTAATCTTGCGAATGCCAAATTGCGAGTTGATAATAAACAAACGTGTGACCAGCGTGATGACGCATCAATTAATACCATAAGGTACTTGAAAGGTCCACACGGTGGATCAATAGGTCCACATATATCGCCTTGAATTCTTTCTAGGAATGTAGGGGATTCAATTCCCACTTTTACTGGAGATGGTCTGGTTATCAATTTCCCTTGTGAACAGGCTGCACAATTGAACTCATTTGGGTTCAATATCATTTGCCTTTTCAATGTATGGCCATTTGAATTTTCAATAATTCGCCTCAGTATTACACTGCCAGGATGCCCAAGTCTATCGTGCCAGGTAATAAATTCACTAGTAGCTTTCAAGCCTACTAGGTTATGTATTTCTGCGGCACATATTTTTGTATAGTATAAGCCAGAGGAGTAACATGGCAATTTTTCATTCACAAATTTTTTGCCATTTTCAATTCGAGTTATCAAAAGATACTCGTGATCTGCCTCTTTTGAAGTTTCAATGTGATATCCATTTTTTCGAATATCATTGAAGCTCAGTAAATTTCTTCGAGCTTTGCGTGAGAACAAGGCATTTTCAATTGCCATTTTTGTCCCTTCAGGGAGAAATATAACAGCTCTACCGGAGCCTTCAATGCATTTTGCATTACCGCTTATAGTTTTCACTGCGGTCTTTTCCAATTTTAAATTGGAGAAATAGCTTTTGCTTTTCAAAATGCTATGCGTTGTTGCACTGTCAATGAGGCAGATATCATCTCCGACTTTTGAATTTCCAGCATCCATTTCTTTACAAGAATATAAGAATGTTATTAAACATCAGCAATATAAATATTATTAATGCAAAAGCATATTTATATTATACATGGATAATAAAAGGGAAGTACAAGATATCATTATTTATATTAAACAAGAATTATAAAAGATAAGTACAAAATATATATATATATAGCTATATAATATATTATTTGGTAACAGTATCTGGCTCAACAAAATCATCAGCTTCCAGGTGCGTGATATTATCATTTAATATATCATCATAAGTATCATCGTGGGCATTATGGTGTGCTTCAACACCTGATCTTTCTTTTCGTTTCGAGGCCTGATACAGTTCAGCTAAGTGTTTAGCTGTGTGGCATGTTTGAGCCACATGGCCTTTAATTCCACAACGATCACAAATTTCATCATTTTGTTTATGCTTTCTTGCATAATTTCTTTTGTGGTTTGTAAGGCCTTCTGGTATCATATCTGCGATTTTGCTCAAATCGAGGCTTATTTCGATAATTATTTTGACGAGATGATTCACCTCTGCCTCGATTGTGATACCGATTTTGGCCACGATCATCATTTTGATTTTTAAAGTGCCCACGATCACGCACATATTTCGATGATTGAGCCGCGTTCACCTCAGGGAACGGTTTTGCACCTGCGGGCCTAGATTCATGATTTCTCAACAACAATAGGCTGTTTTGTTCAGCCAATAATAAGCAGGTGATAAGATCAGAATATCTCTGAAAACCTTTTTGACGGTATGTCTCACTCAATACTGAGTTTTTAGCATGAAACGTAGAATACGTTTTTTCAAGCATTTCTGCTTCAGATATCTTTTGCCCACATAATTGCAATTGGGCCGTAATTTTGAAAACAGCGGAATTATATTCCCGGACTGTTTTGAAGTCCTGAAGTCTCAGGTTTGTCCAATCATCAAGGGCTTTTGGAAGCACCGTCTTTTTAAGATTATCATATCTTTCTTTCAGCTTTTCCCACAATGCCAGTGGGGATTCCACAGTCACGTACTCCATTTTAAGTGCCTCTTCGATATGATGGCACAAGAAAATCATGGCTTTTGCCTGATTTTGATGGCTGGGATTTTTGCCTTCAGCAATAGTATCTTCCAGACCCATTGAAGTAAGATGCATTTTTACATCTCGGGCCCAGGACATATAATTGCTTCCTTCAACGGTTAAAGGAGCAAATTCCTGCTTTGCAAGGTTAGCCATAATCTTATTGAAAGTTTAGAAATAAAAGATTATACCTCAAATGATAATCTGGACAGAGTCTCCTCGTGCTGATAACGTGTTATAGAAATAACTATCTTTATTTATGTATGTGTACAATAAAATGGTATATGGCTTATTAGCTTGTGTTTATAGTGGGAGTATTGTAATGGAAATTGGGATTAAATGGTGAAAGAAAGGAAGTTTAAAGGTGGGATAATAAAATGGATAAAGTGTAATAATTATGGCTATGAAATGAAACAAGTATTAAGCTTGCATAAAATTTTTCTAACTTAACTTCTCAATACATTACATAGGCTATTTATAAACTTTTTTATCCTCTCACTATTTACTAACCTCATAATCAAGGCATATACATTTCAAGACTTTCACATGTCTAACCTTATGATCAAGGCATGAACATGGATGTTGAACACTAGACATTCACATGTTTTGTTTACATGCATAATAGATATGACTTATTTGTGCATATTTTGATTATTTTGTAGGTTTGTAGTAGATTGAGGGAAAACAAGTGAAAATTAGCTTTTGGTGAAGAATTTGGCAGCAAACAATAAGAGTTTTAGTCATGGTCATGACTAAGTTGTTGGTGCAGAGTTGGAAATTAAACCCTAATGGGCTTGGACCCATTTATAGATAAAAGAAGGAAGGATTCGCTAGACTAAGGAAATAAATCAAGGCAATTAAGGAAAGAAAGAAAAGGTCCCATTGCTGAGAAGAAAATAATTAAAATTGAGAAGTAAACAAGAGACAGGGGAGGACGGAATTGGAGAATTGGATTGAGGGAGAGAAAGGAGCAGGCAACTCAAGCAACCAGAGGAACCCATTTTTCGATCCACTTCAAGTCTATGGTTGCATCACTTTTTATTTTCTTCTTTCCCATGACTATGTAGTAGATTCATCTTTCTAGTTCTAGGTTTTGATTGGATTTGGTACTTGGATTATGGGAGTTTGTTGATACACTTTCGTGAATTTTTACACCGTTGATATTTATGCGATTTCTATTTTTATTGTTGCAATTGTTGAGTTGGATGAATGTTTAGGGCCCATATATTTGTCTAGTTTGATAATTGGTAGTCAATTTGAATAGGATACTCGTAATTGTATTTCTATTTTAATATGTGACAATTGGGTTGATTAGTTCCTTCCAAAGGAATTGCATAATCGACATTAATTTACACATCGTATGTGTAGATTACTCGAATTGGGTTTTTCTAGTTTTTAATGCAATTGGGCAATTAAATCTTACGGTCGTACCTAGGATTATTGTTCCCAATTAGGGATAACTAACGGTAGTACCTTAGTTATCTAATCGGTAAGGAAAAATTGATTGCCTAAGCGGACCTGGCAACTATAACCAATTTATCAAGGGTGTAAGAATTCAATTTTTATGAAATCGATGATCTAATTCAAGTACCAATCCCAAATCATTCTTAGGACTAGGTTTTAATTCATAGTAATCCCATTCTTTGTCTCCGATTTTATTATTTGCTTTGGTTACTTAGTTTTATTATTTCCTTAGATTTATAGATCATTCAAATCAAATCCCCCCCCAAACTTTATTTTTATTTTTATAATACACTAGAATTACACATCACATTTCCTGTGGAGACGATACCTTGTGTTGTACTACATTATTTGTGTTTGCAGAAACAGGATAAATATTTGATTGGCTGTGCGACTGACCAATATTTGGCGTACTTATTTTGCAAATTTTTATGCCCATTTTTCGTTTGCCCTTGTGTATGTCTGTTTTCTGATTGGGAGTCTAGGATTTGTATCGATAGAATTATCTGGCATGACTAATGATTTCTGGTGTTGAGTATGTTGAGCCAACTGACAAATAAATCCAGTGAGATATGAGCCTTAAATTTTCTTTGATGTGTGCATATGTGGTGTGCATTTTGATATTCTAGAACTTGCTTCATTATACATATTGAGCTTGCATCAATTTAGTTCAGTGGGTTGAAAATGATAAGGGCAATGCAAGATTCATAAACACACGAAATAATGCATTTACTTGTTAGTATGTATAATTGAGTTTATTCATTATTGCAATTTGCCAATTTCATAAGATCTTAAGATCCCGATTCGATCATACGATCCCGATCTTGACAAAGAAAAAAACGATCTCATATAGAATCCCGATCTTAACAACCTCGTCCTATACTGTTGTTTTTTAAAAAGAATTATTATTATTATCGGAAAAAGGGGGGTAAATTCTAGCTGATTCTATTGGCAGATAGTAAAATAGCAGATCCAGATCCCAAATGAGTCCACAGGAGACCCGACACTGAAGACCCGGCATAGAGGCTATAGGCTATAGATCCCGGGACCTCCTGCTAAAACAAACATGCTGCTGCTATTGTTATTATCGTGGGAAAGCTGCACAGTGCACAGACAAGACCACTGAATCCTAATTTCCCGACACAAATTTTCACCGTTTCCCAATTTTTCCTCTCCCCCCGGCAATTAGGGTTTCTATTGCTAATCTTCGTCAATTAGCGCTGGAATCTTCCACATTTCTTCCCCTCCCATGGCCAAGACCAAGCCCGGAAAAAAGGACCTTGATTCCTACACAATCCGAGGCACCAACAAAGTTGTCAGACGTATAACAAGTTTCCTATCTCTTCCTTTACTCGTTTCTTCTTCTCTGATTTTTACTTAGGGTTTTGATTTCCACTCAGTTTCTTTTGTTGAGTTGCTCGACCTCGATTTTTCATTGTTAATGTTTTATGACTACCTTTGATTTGTTTGTTTCTCACGTTGTTTTCGTTTATTTTTTTTCACTGTCTGTGTTCCAGCGGCTTGCTGCTGGTTTGAGCTTGAAATGTCTTAACTTTGTTATATTCTGTTGACTTTTTATTCCAAGCACGCGTGTGATTTTGGGTTTAGTTCCTTGTTAACTGTTAGTCTTGTGTAATGTGATTAAAAATACTGGTGTTCTTGCGGTAATTTTGATGTAAATATGGTGTTGATGAGATTTTTATTAACCGGTTTGTGGTGGCTTACGTTCGGAAGTTGTGACGTCACTAGATTATTTAAGGAATATGCTTGAACTATCTATATAGATAGATATAGATATATACATACCACATTCTCCATGGGCACAATTAGAATATTAACTGATGAAGGTTATAGAGCGTGCATACATTTATCATTGTGCACGACTATGATGCTACCGCCTGTGCTTGTGTCTCCAGTAGAAATTTAATTGAAGTCTTGACATGCCTTTTGTGGATATGTTGGACTAACATGGGAGGGTGTCTCTGTAGCTGGGGATTGTGTGTTGATGAGGCCCCCTGAATCGGACAAGCAGCCATATGTGGCAAGAGTTGAGAAAATTGAGGCCGATCACAGGAATAACGTGAAAGTGAGGTGTAGATGGTATTACCGCCCTGAGGAATCAATCGGGGGGCGCAGGCAGTTTCATGGTGCCAAGGAGCTCTTCTTGTCGGATCACTTTGATGTACAGAGTGCTCACACCATTGAAGGCAAGTGCATGGTGCATAGTTTTAAGAACTACACCAAACTCGAGAATGTAGGAACAGAGGATTACTTTTGTAGGTTTGAGTACAAGGCTGCTACCGGAAGCTTCACTCCAGACCGTGTGGCAGTGTGAGTCCCACTTACTTGAGTTGCCAGTATATGTCTGTGGATAAGAAAAATAAAATCGAAATGCACAATGCATTGCCCTATCTAACATTTATACTCCTTTTCTTGAAGCTATTGCAAGTGTGAGATGCCATACAACCCAGATGATCTTATGGTGCAATGTGAAGGCTGCAAAGACTGGTACAGTGACTTGTCTGATTCCAGTTAACACCATTCATCAGTAAATGGTTTTCCCTATGAATATTGTTTGCAATGTTTCCTCAATGTTGTTTTCTTAATCTGAATGTGAAACAATTGATCCATTCATTAGCATCTCAACTGTTATTGAAATCTAGTATCTCAATCAAACAGTTGCCTAACATTGAAATTTTTAGGTCATCAAACTTTTTTCTTAAGCTTTAAGAATAATTGTACGTTTGAAGTGGAAATTTAAGATAATAAGGGTTTGTTTGTATGCTTTGCAAGTGGACTTAAAAGGGAAGTAAAAACGTAGGCATATAAAGATTCTATGTAGCCTGATTTTGTATTCTTTAGATTTGCAGAAGATTGGGACTATACGCCTACATTGAATGTTTCTACATTTTAATCTGTAGTTTCATGCCTTCTACGGTAGTTATTTGTGTTTCAGAGGTAAATCAATCCTTCGTAATTAATTTCAGCATTTTACTTATTTGTCTCGTAATGTAGTATAAAATAGTCTGGAAATGTAGAATTGGTGAAACTAGAGACACGGAAGCTCAGCTACCAATTTGGTTTTCCGGTGCCAAACAGGGGCAGTAGATTTGATCCGTAGGAATTACCAGCTTACGCTTGTGTACTGTTCTTGAATGAGAAAGTATTCGGTACTTTCGTATTCGATACTCAATGTCTCAATAGTACTCTCTATATCTTTATTTTCTTTAACATGTGGGTGTCTGGAATTATCTTTTTTTGCACATCTGGTGATTATATTTTCAATGCTCTTTCAAAGGTTTCATCCTAATTGCATGGGTATGACCATTGAAGAAGCAAAGAAACTGGACCAGTTTTTGTGTTCTGATTGCTCTTCTGACGATGATACAAAAAGATCTATGAACTCGTTTCCTGAGTCTTCTGCAACTGAAGTGAAGGTAAGGGATGCTTCACCTTCTCTATGATGCAGCTTATAAATGCATAATCAATGAAGTTGTAATGTGTTTAAGGGATTTGATCATTTGAGATCTTTCGAAAATTTATGTGGGAGTTGTGATATGATAAGGTTATACAATAAACTTCACAATTTTATGTCCTTTTGCAAAAGTGGCATTTATATGGCTATAAAGTTATTCATTCACTTTGTAACATTAGATAGTGGGATTAATCTGGTATTAACTGGGGATCTCATTCGTTGCTAATTTCGTAATTTTTCTTATATTTTTCTGTTCATAGATTTTGAACGCTGCATCAAAATTGTTGCATGTTTTAACTTTCATCATGAAAGCACAAAGTTGAGAAACAAGATCAATTTATCCCTGTCTCCCCAATTAACTTGTGAACATGTATTATTTATCAACATAAAATTGTTCGACACTGAAATGTATTTGCTCAGAAAGTTCTGTTTCTTGACCCAACTTATTAGACATTGCTTAAAATCAATTTCTTGCCTCGTAGGTCGAGCCGAAACGCAGGAAGAGATGAGTGAGAGCCTTCTTGAGATGGATCAAGATGTTTTCTGTCGCTGCCTGTTTTTCTTGCATTGTAGGGGTTGGTTGTGTTTTTTATTGTTGTTGTAGTATGATGAAATTGTACATTGCAGAGACCATGAGCTTGAGCTCGAATGATGCTCAATGATAAATACGGGAGGCTGAGGCTTGACTTCCTTCCCAATTTATGGTAACTCTGTTATCTGCTAAATGCGTGTATGTCTTTGCCTGTCTACTGCTCATCTCTGTCTTCCACAATATTTTTCACTTTTCATTGTGTTCTTAGATTCACTTCATCTCATTTTCAAAATCCAGCGGGGGGTTGTTTGTATATGTACTCCTACTGTTTTCCAATGATAGATGATTAAATTGGATTTCAAAAAAGGAAGATGAATTGACAGATTATTTTATTGAACGAAAATTTAATATTCTATGTAGTATTACCTACTGTTTTTGGTGAGAGTTTATGTTTTTACTTTAGGGGATTCATGTAGTTTCCTTGTATCTGCATAGTGGTAGTTGAGAGTGGCTGGTTCGCTGCCTGAAGGCGTCGGCATTTCCCCTCGCCTTAGGTGATATTATGTGTGCTTGTGGGTTATCCATGTGTGTAGAAATGTCAACATTCCCCATGCAGAGGTGTGATAGTGTCGGCTGTGATTTGAGGTTTTTCTCCCATGTAGGGGTGGTACTGTGGTCTTTTGGATTATGAATTGTGTAATTGGTCACCTGGTATGGGGGCCGACAAAAGGGGGCTGAGGTTGAGAATGAGTTCTGACTTATTTGGATTGTGTCAGCTACATTTATGGAAAATTGGTAGATGTTTATGGCTTATTGCAAAACTATATTGATGAATGACATATACTATATGCTTTTGTGGTTGAAGCATTGGCGATGTTGGAACAAACAAAGGAGATGGCTTTATTTCTGTATGACTGTTTATTCTACTTTACCACTTTCATGTTTTGTTATTTACTATGTTTACATATTGTTCAAGTCCCTCAAACAGATTGTGTATTTGTTTGTAATTCTTTTGTGGGTAATCCTGTTATGATCCATTCGGTTTTGTTGTGCCCCGTCTTCTCTTCTGCCGACTTCATAAGATGAAACAGTGTGTATTAGTATTATTATTGTGTGTTTAAATATCAATTTTATGTTGCGTTATGTTTGGAATAATCGATTTGGATGTGTATAAAATTTATAATCCTCTGACGTTTAATATGAAGTAAGTACTATCTATGAATGGGTTTTAATTTTTCTCCGAATTTTTCTTTACTTAATTTAAATTTCACTCTTTATAAGTCATTTCAAATTATTTTTTTAAATTCCTTACCAAATTTGTACTCAGATAGTTCGATTTATACACAGAATAACAGAATGCACCATCTTTTTCATTAGCTCTTTCCAAATTCTTTTATAAGCCTTTTAAAGGCAATTAAGGGTAATTGCCTTTTTTTTTCTTTTCTCCCCCCCCCCCCCCCCTCCTAATAAACCTCAAAGCAAAATTGGAGAATACTATAGTAGTACACTTTTGCAGCATCTTTATTTAAAAAATAGGACAAAGAAGTTTTTTGGAAAAGAAATCAAATATCCTTTATGATTGTGGGATAAGCAGAATTCACCCCTTGTGGTAATATTCATACATATTTCTCATTGAGGACTAATCGAGTGTATGAAAAGTAATGACCGGGGGTGTCAAGTGCAAAAGAATTCACCCCTTGTGCAAAAGAAATTAGAATGATACGCAAAATGTAAATTATTCCTTTTTTCTGTACAGACTAGCAAAGATGAGAGATTGAATAGGGATCGAGTGGGATTCGACCACTATACTAGTCCCCTAAATAATTTCTTAAAGTATGGCCGTAAGCAGTGACGGAACTAGAAATTCGATCCAGGGTGGTAAAAAATTTAGTTAATTTTTCATCCGTTCCATATAATATGTTTTGTTACTGTTGGATACGATAATTAAGCTGAATTTTTTTTTTTTTAAATTTTGAAACATAAACAGTGTCGTCAAAGGTGTGTGGGAGCTCAAACTATACAAATTACAAAGGGAATAAATGGGGAATATGGGGCCGAGTGAGAATCTAACCTAACCATAAGGTTGAAAGTCAGATGACATGATTACTGGACCAAGTCCCCATTCCCAATTGAAGTTAATTAAGAGTGAAATGTTTAGAATTAGACAAAGAATGAAAAAAATTAAGAAAAAATGGCTTATTTATTAAAATTGGGGTTTATATATTATTAATATTATTTTTACATTAAAAATGGCTTAAATTTCAGGGCGGTCAACTGACCACCTTGGTTATATACTAGTACCGCCACTGGGCCCGTAAGTGTAGTAACAACTTAACTCAATTTCCAAATAATTTCAGATGACAAGTATATTACCCAAAATTCCCTTATATTTTTAACTATGAAGTATAAAAATTTTCGACAAAATTAAACTGTCAAAATAACATTATCAATGTTATATGAAAAAAAAGACGGGAGGGGAGGGAGGTAATAGTACAACCTTTAACCTTGTAATAAGCTGCAACCAGGTTAATTGTGTTGCAGCAGAGAAAGATTACTGACTACCAATTTCCCGACGAATTTTTGCTCCCCGGCCGGCAATTAGGGTTTCTGTTGCTAATCTTCCTGGATTTGCGCTGGCATCTTCCCCATTTCTTCGCTTCCTATGGCCAAGACCAAGCCCGGGAAAAAGGACCTTGATTCCTACACAATCAGAGGCACCAACAAACTTGTCAGAAGTAAATTTTCTATTCTCTGCTTCACTCACTCCTCCTCTGCTTTTCGGGTTTTCTTTTGACTTCCTGCCTCGGTTCTTTGTTACCAATGATGATTTAGGATTAACTTGGTCTGAGTTGATTTTGCAATGTTAATTTTCATTCCTTTTTGTTTGTTGGGTTTTGAGATTTTCTTTTTTCTTCTAAAAAAAGGATCTGCTCGCCACGCTCGCTGGCTTGAGCTTGAAATGGCTTTAATTCATTTTTTTCGTGTTGACATTTGATTTCAAGTGCAGATGTGAGATTAGGTTTATTTCATTGCTAACTGTTAGTTATGTGTAATGTGTTACTATAAAACTGGTGTTGCAGGAATTTGGATGTAAATGTTGTATTGAGGTTTCTATTTTCATTAAGCTGTTTTGCCTTAGGAGTTACCGAGGAAAGTAGTGTTATTTAAGGAATTTGCTTTAACTATGCAATGGTCATTACTTACACATGCATATTCATATTCATATATATATATATATACTAGAACTCTTCCTTCGCGCGCGCCGCGCGGATATTTTCCTGAATAAATTGTTCAAACAAATTATTGCTGAAGAACAATAAGTACATAGTATAAGTTGAACAATATATTCATTCACAACCATAAAATATTACTACTAATTTATGCTCCAT
Organism: Hygrophila difformis; assembly: GCA_030278955.1. Classification (NCBI taxonomy): domain Eukaryota; kingdom Viridiplantae; phylum Streptophyta; class Magnoliopsida; order Lamiales; family Acanthaceae; genus Hygrophila; species Hygrophila difformis. The sequence continues at coordinate 107,862 of JAOANR010000309.1, read as the reverse complement.
GGAACTGAAAGTTAAACATACAACTTTATCCCTTCACAAATGGAGTATGAATCAGTTAGTTTATGACAAATTATTGAGTTGGTTTCATTTGCGGCTAAGAAAGTATTCTGACATATTCTGACAAGTTGAAGGGCAAATTTTACCAAATTCGCAGATGCTCATTATCACAATTATAGCAAGCAAGAAAGCACACCACAGAGACCTAGAGCCAAACATGTCTCATTAAGTATTTGGAAAGCATGCTCTCGAATGGGATATGTGACCAATAATTTCAAGGAAACAACAAATCAGTTCGAATGAAATCCTCTTAAATATAGGGAAACAATAAAGTGTTTCTTGATGCATTCCCTCTGAGAAAGTCATGCGACTCTAGGAAATCACTGTACAATGTGACATCTACAGCACATGAGAACAATATAAATTAGCCTTATAAATAAAATCATATGATGGGAAATGGCAATAGCACGGATTCGGGGCTGCCTTGTGTCAATCCAGGAGCTCTTCTTCAATGGTTGCCTTGCCCCTGATGACAGCTGTATACACGAGCGTCTGCTGGACACTCTCAATTAGGGAAAAGACAATAGAAATTATGAAACCACAAAATGGTCAACAACAAAACAAAAATTCTATCAACATTGAACGGCAAGGAAGGGGACACATTTAAATAGAGTAGAACGACACCAAATACATAAACTACCAGATGATTAAAGAGCCTGAAGTAGAATATATAAAGGCACACACACGCACACACACACATATATACCTTCAGATAAGCTCCAAATCATATGGAAAAATTACAAGATGAGGACTGCAAATCTTAGCTCTGTTCACAAATGTTCAAGCCCTTTACTCCTGAAAGCAACAAGGTGTAAAGCATAGTGAACATGGTTATGAAAAATGACAATCTATAAGATAAAAGATTAGTCCTACTATGATCTCGAGTAGGATAATTAGCAAATGAAATTTCATAAGTGCCACGGAGATTAGCTGAATGGAAAACAGCCAAACAGGTATTGCTTTGTTTGTAATGGTGACCAAAACAAAGAAGCAATTCTGTAGACATTTAAAATAGATTACAATCCAATCAATTGTTAGAAAGAGATGACATCGAATTACAAAATATACCAAATAAAAAAAGATGAACCCAAAAATGTTCATGCAAATTAATTTTTTGCAGGGAATAGCACTGATAATAACTAAATCTATTCCAGAAAAGATTAACAAAAAAAGTAGTAGCAAATGAATCCCACAGACATGAAGCTCAACCATGTCAAGATGAGCAAAATGTAAATCAACTTCACATAAAAGCTAGTGGAAGAAAAAACAACACTGTTGCTTTTCAACATGCCGAGTCCTTGTTTTATGCCTTTTGTTGTCTTTGACAAATAACCCCTATTAGAACTCTCAAAATAGAAGGAAGTTTATAAATAAAAATTTGAAGCACAAAATTAAGCCATGCCGAAAAAGAGAAACAATAATTGTGCCAAAAATTAAGCCATTCCGCTCACAATCTGCCTATGTAGACAAGACCAATTTTATAAGTGCTATGATACTACATTTTAGTTTCATCGAAGAGGTCTCATTTGGTATTTAGAAAGTAAATTCTGCGAGTGGGATATCTGACCAACAGCTTCAAGAAAACAACAAGTCGGTTCCAATAAACTCCACTAAATTCCAGGGAAATAAAAAAGTACAAACCTTCACTTGCCTGGTGCATTCTGCTGAGAAACTCATACAACGACTCCAGTCAGTATAAAATGAGATCATAATAATAATTTTTTTCTTTTCTTAAAAAAAAAATCATATTACAAGCATACATCATGACAGACAGACAACGGAGTGGATTCTATGCGAGAATCTTCGTTGAACGATTTACTAAAGGCTCACACAAAACAGCTTCATACAAAATGAGTTAGACCATATAGGACACTAAATGTTGCAAACGCCCCATAATAAGAACCTTTCTTCACCAGTAATCTTGAACATTTTTATAGCAATGGTAATAAGTGTTACACAAAGCAGCCGCAAAAATACATGAAATCAATTAAGGCATTTCATCGAACACATGGTATGCATGTACAGGGCAATACAAAATGGGCAGGAATGAAGATTATAAAATGGCCAATCAGAATAAATTAACGTGTAAATAATCTCTTGATCCATCAGCAAACAAACAAGTACAGTTTCATTGATAATCAAGATTCAAAATTGTAACTAGAATTAAAATCATAAATCAATATCACACAAACTTAACCAAAATCCACACGTTGACCCCAAATGCAGGCACAAAATACTCCAACGGGAAACCCAAATTTCTAAAAAGCCGCAAGAAATGATTACTTTCCGGATAAGTGCCGACCGACTCAGCGTTTCCATTCCTAACTTCCCAATCTCCAATCCCAAAATGGAATCACACACCTTAAAAAAAATAAAAATAAATTAACAGAATTAGAACCTCAATTACACCAGTGGAGAAGGAAAATTCCGAGCCGATTAAGGGCGATGGGAAGAGAGCGCGGATAGGCGAGGCAGCAAGCGACGAGACAGGCGAGAAGGCGGGCGCCCGACGAGCAGAACTAAAGTGGAGATTTCCGATTTAGGGTTCACAAAGGCGCCCAATCCCATCTCCAAATTCCTGTTATGCAGCCTCCCCTCCGAATACCACAGCCCACACTCCCCGATCGGCAGCACCTCAGACTCGGAGCTGTGGGAGCCAACGGAAGGCCAGACGATGGCTGCGCAACGAGGCAGTAGGGTTCCGCGCGAGCAATGGAAAAGGACGGAGGAAGTGAGTGATGCAATGGCAAACAATGCCTCTCAGGTTTACTGATAAGGAAGCGGGTCTGGGGCAAGAACGGGTGGGGTATGGAACTGTTCGGCGACGGAGACTTCTTGCAGAACGGCGCAATTGAGAACGGAGCGGAGACAAGTGAAGAATTCAAAATTCAAAATGACGCATTGAGAGCGGAGCGGAGTGGAGGAAAATGAAGGCGGCACCAGACGACGTTGTTTTTGAATTCTACTGTAGCTAAGAGAAATCACTGTAGCTAATTAGTTTTGTATATATATAAGATATATATATATATATACATTCCGCATTCTGCACAGGGGTGCTTATGCTTAGAATAATAGCTGATGAAGGATTTGAGAGAATGTATACACTTGTTATTCTAGCGCCTAGCCGCCTATGCTTTTTGTTTCCTGTAGAGTTTAGGTGAGTCTTTTCATGCCTTTTGTGGATATGTTGGACTAACATCAGAGGGTGAATCTGTAGTTGGGGATTGTGTGTTGATGAGGGCTCCTGAATCCGACAAGCAGCCATATGTGGCGAGAGTCGAGAAAATTGAGGCTGATCACAGGAACAACGTGAAAGTGAGGTGTAGGTGGTATTACCGCCCTGAGGAATCAATCGGTGGGCGCAGACAGTTTCATGGTGCCAAGGAGCTCTTCTTGTCGGATCACTTTGATGTACAGAGTGCTCACACCATTGAAGGCAAGTGCATGGTGCATAGTTTTAAGAATTATACCAAACTCGAGAATGTAGGAACGGAGGATTACTTTTGTAGGTTTGAGTACAAGGCTGCTACCGGAAGCTTCAATCCAGACCGTGTGGCAGTGTGAGTCCCACTTACTTGAATTGCGTGTATCTGTTGATGGATATATCAAAAATAAATCAAGGAGTGCATAATGCATTCCTTATCTAACATTTATATTCTTTTTCTTGAAGCTATTGCAAGTGTGAGATGCCATACAACCCAGATGATCTTATGGTGCAATGTGAAGGTTGCAAAGACTGGTACAGTGACTTGTCTAATTCCAGTTAACACTGTTCATCAGTAGATGGTTTTCCTTAAATAATACTCCAATGTTTCCTGAATGTTGTTTTCCAGATGATCTGAATGTGAAATAATTACTTCATTCGCTAGGATCTTGGTTGAAAACCAAATTTAGTCTCCCAACCAAACAGTTGCCTAATATTGAAACTTTTAGGGCAACAAGCTTGTTTTGTAAGCTTTGAGAGTAAGGTCTAATAAGAGGTATCAAACAAGACCTTAATGTACAATTGAAGTGGAAATGTAAATGGATAAGATTTGTTTGTATGCTTTGCATGTAGAATTAAAAGGGAAGTATAAGCATAGTTGCATAGGCATATAAAGCTTCTATGTAGCCCGATTTTGTTTTCTTTAGATTTGCATAATATTGGAACCATAGATCAGCATTGAATGCTTCTGCAATTTAGTCTGTCCTATCCATTTACAGAATTTTCATGCTTCTTACAGTAGCTAACCATTTACCTCTTACAAATGGTTGTGTTTTATTTATTTTTCTCATATGTAGCATGAAGTAGTGTGGAAATGTAAAATCGGTTAAACTAGAGACACAGAAACTCAGCTACCAATTTGGTTTTTTGCTGCCAAACAGGAGATTCGATCTGTAGGAATGAGTGAATGACCAGCTTATGCTTGAATAGTGTTCTTGGATAAGAAAATATTCGCTCCTCTGATATTTGATATTCCACATTTCAATATTACACACAATATCTTTACTTTCTTCAACATGATGTGGGTTTCTAGAATTATCTTTTTAGTTTGCACATCTGTTGATTATTTAATGAATGCTCTTTCGAAGGTTTCATCCTAATTGCATGGGTATGACTATTGAAGAAGCCAAGAAACTGGACCAGTTTCTGTGTTCTGATTGCTCAACCGACGATGAGACAAAAAGATCTCTGAACTCGTTTCCTGAATCTTCTGCCACCGAGGAAAAGGTAAGGGGTGCTTCACCATCTCGACACTGCTACATTTTATAGTGCATGAAACAATGAAGTCATAATGTGTTTTAGGGACTTGAGATCTTTTCAAAATTTATGTTGGTGTTCAGTGTTCTCGTATGACCTGTTCATACCATAACCTTCGCAGTTCGATGTCCGTTTGTTCAAATGACATTTATATGGCTATATAGGTATTCATTTACTTTGGAGCATTCATTACCTCTGCGCTTTCTGTCGCAGTTTAATTTTGTAATTTTCTTACATTCTGTTATGCCTTTATCTATAAATTAACTATTGATGCATGCTTGTAACTTGTAATATTCGTCGACACAACTACAGATTGTGGAACAGGGTCAATTTGTACCTGTCTGCCGAATGAGCTTGTGAACATTTATTATTGTCAACATAAAATTTCTCAACCACATGTGTTTCCTAAAGTGAACTTCTTATCTCTTAGGTGGAGCCAAAACGAAGGAAGAGATAAGTGCGAGAGAGCCATCTTGAGATGCATCAAGATGTTGTATGTCGCAACCAGTTTCCTTGCACGATAGGGGATGGCCACGTCGTTGTTGTATAATGAAATTGTAGATTGCAGAGACCATAATGAGTTTGAGTTTGAGCTTGAGCTTGAGCGATGCTTGATGATAAATACTGGAGACTGGGGGCTCGTTTTTCTTGCACATGCCTTTCTTTGCCCCTCTGTCTAAAACAATAGTATTTATTACTTCATTTGTATTGATGAATTCATTCTCTCTTTTTCGAAATCCCATTTTCAGGAGTATAATCCTGGGACAAAATTCATTGTCAAGGAAACGAAAACCCAATGTTAATAGGCCAAACAACACAAAAATCGTACCTTTAAAAGTGTAATAGAGTTTCGTTTTGGTATGTAAGGAGCCAAGTAAACTATCCTAGTATCCTTTATCTATGTTCTTCAAATGTTGGGTGTTATGAAGCTCCAATATGCACATTCTTAGTGATTGATATTGAAATATGGATGTCATATGATGAGGCGTACTTTTTTGTTTTTGTGCATGACAAATTAGTATATTAACTCTCTGATATGGTGCATTCCTTTAGTTATCCACCGTCTAAGTTAGACGTTGCATCCCCTTGCAAAGTATTTTTTGTCATTCGAATTTAAAATTTGAAGTTAAAATATCAGGAAAAAGAAGTAATATCTAAATCAATCTTGTCCTCCAAGAATTGCGTTCCAATTGTTTATTCATATGATGGTCTTATTCAAAGCCAAATTGGCATTATTTCCTTTTTACTACAAAGTTTGTTACATCAATTTTCTTCGATACATGATACACTAGAATTTTTTGCTTAAAGGTTGTTTGATTTTATTTTATTTTATTTTTTTGCATAAACAATAGTAGTAAGATAGTGAAGCCCCAAAATTTGACCAAACAATTGCTTGATCCCAACTCGTACGTTTCGGTTTTAGGCCAAACAGCAAGAAAAACAAAGCAAAAGTTATAATTAGGAGTTATTTGTAGTTTGACTTTATTTTTTAAGTTAAAAAATGTGTTCTTAACAAAATGCATAGCAGTTAAAAGAAGTGAGACAGTGGTGTGGAGAATTTAATTAATCCTTCAAAAAAACAAAAAAAAAAAGAGAATTTAATTTAATTAATTAATAGATTGTCAACTCGTCCTTACCTTCTTTGCAAGAAATGAAGAATTGTATGCCTTATAAATACATGTTCACACGTATTTCATCAGCCAAATACACGTAGGAACTACCGAGGAAAGGGGAAAATAATTGAGGCAAAACGGCATAGATGAGCTTTCTTGCGGGAAGATTGGCTGCCAAAGAGGGTTCTTATTTTCTGCAGGAATCCAAGCACGCCGTCACCCGAATCCTCGAGACCCACAAGAATTCCCCCACCAACATTGCCAAGACACTCCAAGGGACCGCCGAGGCCGATGTTCCATCGCCTGATGTTCTGCCCGAGGTCTTGAGGCACTCACTGCCTTCCAAGATTTTTCATGATCCTTTGGACAATTCTGCCTCTTCCCTCTCCAAAGCTTCCAAATGGGCTGTCAAACCCGACCCGACTAGGGTTTCCGGTGTCTCGGCAGATGCTCTCAATCCTCTCTCGGCTTTTGTTTCCTTGCCGCAAGTCACTTTTGGGCCCAAGAGGTTTCGAATTCTTCCCCCTCTTTTTTGTTGTTTGTTTGTTTTTAGGATCAATTGATTCGCGGAGTGTTTTCGATTATTTCGTAATTGGCGAAGATTGAAACAATTCGTTGAGCATGAGAGATGTGAATTGGGGGTTTTCCTTTGATTAAGGCGTTTTGATGAATAGGTTAATTTTCTGCTTTACTGTATGTACAGAGAATGAAAGAGGGGATTTGAAGTTAGGTTTATGTATGTATGTATCTTTTGTAGGTATGTTAGGAGTACTTCTCTAAACTATTATGTATATATGGGAAATGTTTGTTTCATATCTGATCTGATTATTTTAAATTTGAAGTTTTTCACAGCTATGTGGTTCTTTATTGTTTTGATTCTATGTTGTTCAAGAATTCATGGGCTAACAATATGTGACATCAATGCAGGTGGCAGCTGCCTAGTTCTGAGAGCTCATTTGTAGCTTCGACTGCTAATGATTTACGGCAGGATAAGCAGGCTCCGATCAACCCAGAGAAACTGAAGGCCGCAGCTGCAGGGTTATCTCGAAGTAGGTTTCCATTGTGAATTTGAATTTGTGGATTCTATTATGATTTTGTTGTTTTGCCTTCTCTATTAAAGATATGATGCCGTGTTGAGTAATGAGTGACGTAGGTTCTACAATGTACAAACAATTTTATTTGAATGATAACTTCTGTGGTTGATGAAACCTGCCAATATGATGTTTTCCTTTTCTGGTAGTTGGATCGGCTTTTGCTATTGCTACTACTATGGTCTTTGGCGGCGCTGCCTTGGTCTTTGGGCTGGCAGCTTCCAAACTTGAACTGTATAATGTAAGTATGGATTCCCAAATTCCAGTTCTGCAACTGTTGTATATGGGTTGTTGTTTAGGCAATCATGGAATTAATAATGGGATAAATAGGCAAGTTTCTGGGCATAACAGAAAACATTTCGACATTTTAGTTTTAGGATCTTTAACTTAAGAAATGAAGGATAAGGATTGATGAAGATAATAAGCAGATGATTTGAAAATGTTTTGTAAGTTATTGGAAAACTAAACCATCTCCTGATTGATGATAAAGTCCTTCTAATGATTGATAGCATAAAAGCTCATGAGATATAACAAGAAATGCTTGAACAAACCAATTTAAATTATGAACCACATGTTTGCCATTGTGTTTGAACAAACCGAAGATTCTCATATAGATTTGAAATAAAGTATACTACTTATTTTCTACTTTTCTTAGGTGTCTACCTCCCTATGTTAATGTAAACAGGAGCGTTCTCTAGTCTCTACATTTGACACATTGTACTTGGGAGCATACAGAGGTGTCTCGGCTAAACCATCTTAACCGAATTCATTGCATTCTTTCATCTATTAATTATCTGCACATCTGTCTTCATACTCTTGTTTCAACAAGAGTAGAGTGGAATCCTTTTGGTCGTGTAGGTCATGCAGTGAAATTCAAGACCACTATTGTTCTTACGATTTACTTAAAAATGATGAAAAATTTATTAATAACAACTGCCTCCATGTTTTCTCATAACTTCTAAATTAGATGAGAATTCCCAAGAATTTATGTCTTTTTTTTTCTATTATTATTTTAAAATATGTATGTACTCATTAATTTTTTCATTTCGAAAATACATAATGGTATGTATAATTTTGTAAATGAAATATATCCAACTTCTACTTGATAACAAAGAATTAGTCTGTTATGTTTCTCATGATGCCATTTTTCTGTTGTTTCTCATTATCGGGGAATTCCCTCTCTTGCCAGGCTGATGATATTCGAACTAAAGGAAAGGACATCATGCATCCAAAGTTCAAAAAGCTCAGAGACCAATTAGACCCTTTACGAACTTGGGTATTTTGCTCCAACTTAATCTAGTCAAAACTCACAAGCACACCCCCTACATAACTCAAACATTTGGCTCTAATTCTTCTTTTATTTTCTGTTATTGGGGTGATTTCAGGCTGATAGCACATCGAAGAAATGGCATAGGAAAAGGGATGAATCTTTGAAAGAGAAACCTCTAATAAAGGAACTGTCAAGAACACTAGGAGCCAAGACTTCCGCTTGAACATCTTCTGCATGTTCTCCGTGTTTGTGGTATGTTATCACAATTATCTTTGTGTCTGCCTACCCATAGAAAAACGCGAAGTTTGTATATATATATATATATATATAATACACACACACACAGAGAAAATATAGGATAAATAAGCTTGTAATTATATGATTCGGACATAGGGGTCAGAACTCAAAATGATTGTGAGATTTGAAAACCACCATGTCAAGGGGTCTAGTGTTTGCCACATTTTTTTTGGAGTCGTTCCAAAATTTTGAAATCGATTCTGGTTCGATTTCAATTATGTAACTGCCAATTTGAACATGTAGGGCGGATATGCATTTGCTTTTTGCTATGTGGAAGTAATAATTGTGGTTTTGTTGGAAAATTAATGTAGTTTGGTTTTGATATGTTAATGAGTTTATGTGGAAGTATTATCAATCCGACGCTCTCTTTTCTTCTTTTTAGATATTATGAAAGATCATATTACATTTTATCATTTACAGAATAAGAAGTTTTGTAATAAGACTGAATTGTTGTTACAAATAAGTGATCTTATCACTTAGTTTTATTTTATCTACTCAGTTTTTATTGGATCACATTTTATTTATTGAATAAGTGATAAAAGGCTTTGCCCCTTGTTCTATCAATCAAACATGGCCTAATTCAGCAGCAACTCCTGTTTTGGTCCCTTCTGTTTCGACCCTCTACTTTAACCCCAAATTCTTTCAGCAATTTGAACGTAAAGTTTACCTATGGGCACCCAAAACTTGCTTGGTAGATGAATAGGCTACATGTTGCAAGAAGCTCATGCAATACAATGATTCTTCGCAATGTTGAAGGTATCTAACCTTACAATTACCAAGTTAGTTTCGAATAATTCCTTTAAAAAAAGGTTGGATATTTAAGCAAGTAGTATATTTCTTTATGTAGAAACAAAACCAACCTTGAGATAAGAGTTGTGGAATTTTCTTGTGTTCACCAAATTCACTCAATAAATCCCTCTTCACGATTTCTTCATGTGAATGGTTGAAATTAAAATTGCATATGCTATGATCAGAGGCGGACCTAAATAGGCCCGCCCCCCCCCCCCCCCCCCCCCCCCCGCCCCTTTATCTATTAGATTTTGCTATTTCAATTTTTTTTCAATTTTCTTTTTTCTTTAGCATAAATTAATTCTAAATTTTCTCTCATTTTTTTAAACTCCTCAATTATAAATTTTTTTCCCCCAATTCTAAAAATTGTCCACTAGGATTTAAGTGTGAAAATAGGACGAACTCATCAACATGTGCTAGGACATGACTAGGGGTGAAAATAGGCTAGGCCGGGCTAGGCTAAGGCTTGAACGGCCTAGGCCTGCGCCGATTTTTCAATTCCCGAGCCAGGCCTATTACCTTTGATAGGCATGATTAAGCATATTTCAAAATTAAGTTGAAATTCTTTTATATATGTCTGGATATAATCATAAGGTTGGAAGACAAGAATTTGTGCACTTGTACAAGTCGTCATCCACAATTATGTATATACGGGAAAAAACTTATAAATATTTTAAAAACCTATATAAGATTAAATTAATAATTACTTTTACATAAAATATAATAATAATACCACATATTCATATACAAATCCTAACCTATTTTAGGTCTGATCTATTTACACAATATTTTTAAAAAACTATTTAACTAAATATTAGGGGTGTGCAAATTTCGGTCGAAACCGAACAAACCGACCGAACCGAACCGAATTTTGCAATTTGGTTCGGTTTTTGGATTTCGGTTTGGTTTTTGGTTTTGAAAATTCAAAATTTCGGTTTTTGGTTCGGTTTTTGGTTTTTAAAAATCTACAATTCGGTTAACCGAACCGAACCGAAATTTGAATTATATATTAAAAAAATATAAAATATATTATGCCAATTATATAATAAACACAAAATAATACCCCTATTTGGTGACTGTTTGTGTGGATGAGAATTGAAAACTACTGTTGAGAGTTTTGAGACTTTTATACTGTTTCGTATTTGAACTATTCGGTGACTGTTTCTTTATTTTGTCATTTCATTTGTGTGTAATTTAAACAATGCAATTTGGAATGGTTTACTATTATGCACTCATAGTTATATGTAGATATGATGTTTTTATTTAATAGGGCGAATTTACAGGTTTGAAAATGGTAATAAAGATATTTTGATCAAAAAATATTTTATTTTCTAGAAAAATAGTTCGGTTCGGTTCGGTTAACCGGTATAACCGAACCGAAATATTTCGGTTTGGTTATTTCGGTTTTCAGTAATTTTGGTTCGGTTTTGGTTTTTAGAAAAAATTCGGTTTTTAATTCGGTTTTGGAGTTTGGTTCGGTTCGGTTAACCGAACCGACCGTTGCACACCTCTACTAAATATGTTTATGTCAGATGTTATTAGTAAAAGCCTACTAGACCAGGCTACTGAAAATTCTATTATATAATTTTTCTAATTTATTAAATATATTTATCAATATTAATATTTATAAAAATTTAGAAATATGTGATATTTATCAATATTAATATTTATCAATATTTAAATATTTTCTTTATAAAATTTAGAAATATGTGATATGCTTAAATATATTTTTTAAAAGGTTTAAAATTTGTCATATTTAAATAAATAAGCAAGGATTAGCTTATAAAATAGGTCTATCAAAGTTAACAGGTATGTTATAAAATCAAGTAAGCCGTTATTCAAGTCTAGAGGACCCCATGGATAAATTCATGGGTCCGCCTCTGGCTGTGATTTATTATACAGTATCCAATTTTATGAAGTGATTGTATATAAGCTGAAGTGTGTAATTGTCATTATTTGAACCATCATAAAATTAATATTGATATAAATCAACACACATACAGACATACTTTTCAATAACCACTCAATTTCTGCATTTCACGCAATACAAGTCACGAATTTAAATGTTAATGATCAAATTGTATAAGTAAAATTATAAAAATTTGATATTCTAAAACTACGTTATTAGATGAATCCAACAAGATCTCGCTTGATTATGTTATATCTTATATAGATACGTTAAAAATTATGATCAAAATTATTCAATGAATTATAATCAATATGCAAATTGTGCAATTATATTAAAACGGATTAAGTATGTATGTATGCTCTTGCGCCATGGCTACAAAAACTCATTCATCAACACGCTTAATAGAATTAAGCAATAATATCTACTATATAATTCAACAGTAGCAATAAGTACCAAAACACATTCTGTACATAATATAGCTATGGCATATAGTTCATGGCCTCACTTTTTTTATTTTTTATTTTTCCTAAACAACCTATACATACTAGGTAATGGGTGGTGAGAGCCTAACATATTAAATTTTCATTAAGCAATAATATTTATATAATTCAACAACAAAAGTAGCAAAAGCTAGCATGCAGGGATGGGAAAAATATAGTATACCGTACTTATGATACCAGACAAATATTGAAAATATATACTCCGTATATAAAATTAGTGTACCGTAATTTTCAATATTACTTCAAATTTATTAATAATAGTAATGATTTTAACCCTAAATCTTTCAATATCCATAAATCCAAATCTTTCAATTTCAACAAAATTAACCTTACAAAGAGTGAATACATAATTCTTACAAGTACCAAATCCATACATATAGTATATGTTTCCAAATGAACTACAACAGTAAGATTAATATACATATATACAAAACCTTGTGTACTATCTATATATATGACATGCATTTCCTTGATAAGGGATTGATAACACTACAAGAAAAACGCGTTTTACCGACCGAAATTACCGACCGACATGTTGCGGGTCGGATTTACCGACCGCAGGGCCGACCGCAACATGCGGTCGGTAATTTAGAGCCGTTATGGTGGACCCGGTTTTCGGACGACCGCTGCACCGACCAAATTTAATTCGGTCGGTATTACCGACCGCATTACCGACCGCAATTGCGGTCGGTAATTTTTTTCAATTTTTCCCAATTTTTTTTAAATTTTTTATTATTTTTTTAAAAAATAAAATAATCTACCGACCGCATCACCGACCGAAATTTCGATCGCTAAATTTTTTTCACATTTTTTATTTTTTTACTTTTAATAAATATTTCTAAAAAAATAAAATAATCTACCGACCGCATTACCGACCGAAATTTCGGTCGCTAAATTTTTTTCACATTTTTAATTTTTTATTTTTAATAAATAATTTCTTTAATTTTCTTATTAATTATTTTATTTAATTTAGTGATTTTAGGTTTTTTTTATTTAATTATTTTATTTTATATTTTAGAATTTAATTAATGAATTTTAATATTATTTAATTAATATAATTTTAATTTTTATTTTATAGTTTAATTTAGTTTCTAATTTTCACATTTATATGTATATATGTACTTATATAGGTTATATATACAACATTTCATACATTGACATGAAACATGAAGTGCACAGATGGCCACACGTGCGAGGCATGCAATTGCCTACCCGGGTTTGAGGCTTCTCTTCAACAAATTTTTTCAACATATATGGGAAGGTGTACTATAAAGGACACATGGCGGAATATGATTGATGTGTTAGACACCTAGCTAAGCTGGTTAGGGTTGAGGATGGTGATGGTGAGGTGGGCGGTTCCAGCCCTCCCGAGAACAATTTTTTCATAAAATAAAATTTACGACCGCACACACAAATATTTTTGGTCGGAGAAAAAATACCTACGAAGGAGTTACCGACCGACCCTTGCGGTCGGTAATCCCTGAAACGACCCGCATTTCGGGGTTACCGACCGCATGTGCGGTCGGTAAAATGAATTTTTCTTGCAGTGTAAGATATTCAAGAAATACAAAACAAGTGTATTATTATCGATTTAATCGTATAGAAGTATATATGTATAATATCATTTGTTGTGGAGGGGATTTGATGAAGAGGGAACTTTACGTTTGTCTGAAGTGAAATAGCTGCTGGCTGTCCGAACAATATTATCATTTGAAGCAGAAGCAGCAGTCGTCATTGGGCGATGAACGACATACTTGTGGCAAATTGTTAAAGCATCATTGAGATGCTGTTCGGAATGTAGGCTGCAAGGAATGACGACCACTGTATTTGCCGTGGAGGAGAAGAAAGTTGCGACGATGATGATGATGACGACGACGATGGCTGCCGAAGGGACGACCAAATTCAGGTGAAAGGAAGAATATTTCATGGTGCAGGAAAGGAAATTAATGGATTATTACTTATTGGTAAGAGAATTTAAAGTTGGATTATATATAATAATAAAGATGGTTAAAAGAATTTCCCCGGGAAAAAAAAATGGTTAAAAGAATTATTAAAGTGGCTTATGTCGCACTAATCATCATAATTACTATACGTAATACGTGTACAGTAATGTGAGTGGTTAAGGCTTCAATTCTACGAATAAATTAAATATTTTTATTGCCAAAAAAATATCTCCTACTAACAAATACTACTACTGCAGGGGATGCCCGGATGGGGACTTGAGCACTGATTTACCCTAGTGGTCAAGTACCCCGACTCCCAATCTATAGGTTGGGAGTTCGATTTCCTACCCGGCCCCTATCCCCCTTTATTTCTTTATAATTTGTGTGGCATAGGCTCCCATTACAATTTTCTAACATGTATAGGTTGTTCAGCAAAAAAAAATACTGCTATTGCATATACTCCTATATATTATATGCATGCCAATAATTCTTATTCAACCACTTTTTAGAATATTAAACTTTTATATTTTACTTCTATATAATTTAATATATTACTCGTTAAAATTATATATTGGATTGCGTAAAATTTCTAAATATTAATTTTTTTTGATTATATAGTAGAAGTGACTTATGCGTGGAGCCACAGGCCACAATCTCATGGGCATTATTAAGCTGCAGTGATCACATCGAAAGTATAAATTGATTAAAATACGTACAAAGCTATTATTGTACAATGAAAATTTGTGAAGTTATGAATGAATCACAAAAATCTTTACGTCTTATCCTTACCTTTAATATTTTTGTCATGCATTTTATTCTCAGGTCTCAAAAAACATCAAGTATATTCCATGTACAAACACAAATTTCTGGTATGTAATTGACTTTAACGGTCCATTTATTGAATTTAAAGATAATGCAACAACTATCCATTTGGGTCTTTGAATGCAATGAATGCTTTGTTGAGATGTACCTATCCACAAGCAAATGCACAAAATTTATTCTGTTCCAACACTACTCTCATCATTTTTCTTTTCAAAAATTTCTTGATTTACAAAGATTTTTTTTTTTAAATTGATAGATGTAAAATGTGAACTACTCTTTAAGTTCTTTTGTTTTGGGTTCTTGTAACACTTGATTTATTAATTGCTATACTTAAAATGATTCTAATATACTATTTCTTTTAAAAACAAACAAACCAACCAACCTAGCAAAAATAGACTCTTTTAAGTCTTTAATCTTCATCTGGTCGTATGTATCGCAAAATAGATCCTGTTTTATACTACTTTGAAGCAACAACTAGCAGGTGCTAATAACATGAAATTGCACCGAATAATGTACAGATTTGGTTTGGTTATAAAAGAAATAACAAGCAATAATTGATGTGGGAAGAACAATGAAACAGAAACAAGAACGAAATTGGTCACAATTCTGCCATTTCGAAAGGATGCAATGCAGCAATTTGTACGTTGTAGCTACTCAGCAATTATATTATTTAATACTTAGCTAACTTCTTGTCCAAAACAAGCCACTTGAATAGGGAGGGCAATTCCGGCCCAGACTATCGATTTAGTTTCTTGTCGTCTCTTAGAAAATTAAAAAATTTTGGGCACAATGATGGACTGTTGGAAGAGATGACTAACAGAGCTCTGTCAGCAGCCCTTCATCATCGATTGATTGAAGTATGCATTCCTTCAGGCTTCAACTATTCTATTTACTGCATTATGAGAAACATATAAATCTTCCAAAACAACTTTGCAAATACCAAAAATTTTACATCTATTTTCCAATTCCCACCACACCGATGCATTCAATTAATGATTTAAGTAAAAGTGCAAAGACATCCAAGTATCCAACTGTAAAGAAACATCTTAAATTGACAATTCTCCAGACAATTAGATTATTGCATCTTTTGAGAGAGTTTTTACCAAACAAATGGCAAATTATTGCTCCTAGTTTACACTCGCCATATAAACTCCAAACATTGAAGGATTGAGTTAACTACAATATTTCAGATGAATGATTATACCTGATCGAGTAACCATTATTATCACATAAATAAACAATTTACTAAGGGCAATCAACTGCTGCTACTGATAGCGATTAGCGGTTCTATCTTAATTTTACTTCCACAAATAGCAAAAGGAGAACAAACACATAATAAACCATCAAGCAATTAACAAGAAAAATCACAAACAATTCCATAGCCCATGCATAAACATCCAAAAACTTGAAATTTGTATCGAAAGGCTGAGACTTACAATTGATGGTGGTGGAATGGGCATACCTGAGAATTGTGTGGAATTTGGATGGCCATGCCAAAATTGTAGGTCTTACATGTTTTTGGTGAAGTGGGCATGCATGATGCATGTGTAATGGTGGTGGTGTGAGTGACGGGAGTAGTGTTTAATTTTGGAAGAATTCTTTACTTTAAGTGGGTTTGGTTTCAGCTTTTGAGATTTTTGATATTATATCAATTGGTATATAGATTTTCTATTTTTATATGTTTTGGTGAATTTGGAGAAGACAGTAAGAGTGGCGGGTTAGGGTTCATATATTTAAGGATCTTTGAGTCTCGATTCTTGAGTAATATGTGTATCCTATCCTATACTTTTAAATTTGGAGTTTGTTGTTGATTATATGTGTTGAGGAAGGTTAATGAAGATGGATGGTATACAGATAAATTGTTGGGAAAATCCTTGGATTAAATTTTTTTTAGGGGATTGAAATATTTTGTGGAGATTTTTATTCTTTTATTTGGGACTTCCAAAATTAAGTAGATTTGTGGTTGTTTGTGTATGTGTATGTATGTTGGGATTGTACCTGGGCTTGTACCAATTTTCTTTATTTCTTCCCCCCCCCCCCCCCCCCCCCCCCCCCCCCCCCCCCTTTTTTTTTTTAAATGAATGAGTTAATTAATACATTCACATAATGTCATAGATTCCGAGTAGCCAGCTTCAGCCCTTCATTTACCATCAACCAGCAAAGTTTTTTAGCACTTCCCATCTGACCATTGGCGGATACAGAAAAATAAATTTGGTAGTTCAATTTTTTATTCATTAATATAATTTTTTGATATAAAAATTATTGTAAAATTATTAAAAATTTTAAATTCAAAGTAATGTAGTATCAAGTACTATTACGGGCCCGTTTGGATTGGCTTTTGAAAAAAGCAGAAGCCAAAAGTAGAAGCAGAAGCAGAAGTCAAAAGCAAAAGCATGTAATTTTTGTGTTTGGATTGAATGTTTGAAAAGCGGCTTTTTCTAAAAAATATGTTTGGATGAATAAAATGAAAAGTGCTTTAAGAGTGTGGTAATTACCACAAAGGACATGCTACTTAATATGGTAATAAGATATATTTATAGTATAATTTATATTAAGTAGTGGGGGTATTTAAGTCCTTGCACATTTTACGAGGTGCTTTTAGCTTCTGCTTTTGGAAGAAGCACCTCCTGGACTGCTTCTCCCAGAAGCACTTTTTTCGCTTTTCGAGGTGCTTTTGCTTTTTCTTAAAAGCCAAAACAAACACCTAATTTCTACTGGAAGTGCTTTTGGCAGAAGCAAAAACCAAAAGCACCTCCCTAGAAGCCAATCCAAACGGGCTCTACATCAAATAATTACAATTGTTCACGAAGAATTCTTATATTTTGGTATCACTGTACAATAACATCAATATTAACGTAGGAAAGTAACCAAACAATTTCAATAGTTGACCTCCCATGTTTTTCCACAATTTATTTTTTACCATAATCATTTGTGAAAAAACTTGTTCTACTATTGACGCTATTGCCAAAAGAAGAAGTAATATTAATTGTTCTCAACTTCTTTTTCATCAAATGAAGAAAATCAACTATAGGGATGCAACAAGATATGCAAATAAGTAATTCCCTATTTACCTTATTAAATCATTTTCATGCTCTTGCAATTGTCAATTACATTGAGAAATACTTTTACTCGAAAAGGGTGAACATTTGACATTTGAAGGGACTCAATTCCATGATAATATCTTCTCCTTAGAACAATGTAATTTTTATTTTTATTTTTTTTAAAATCTTAACTAGAAATCTTTACTGTTGTTAACCCAGAAAAAATATTAAAGTCCATGATTGGAGGCCCATCTGTGTTTGCATTGTCCGGCCCAGTGGGTGATGAAAATATATCCGAAACAGGGAGTCTAGATCACCCACTTGGAGTTTAGATCACCCAAGGGAGTCTAGATCACCCACTTGGAGTCTAGATCACCCAACGAGTCTAGATCACCCACTTGGAGTCTAGATCACCCACTTGAGTGGAGTCTAGATCACCCAACCCAAGGGAGTCTAGATCACCCACTTGGAGTCTAGATCACCCAACGAGTCTAGATCACCCACTTGGAGTGGAGTCTAGATCACCCATTCTGTGAGGATACCCTCAAGCGAGAATTCCAGTGGCCCAGTCAAACAGTGGCCCAGTGACCCAGCTGGGGAAAATATATCCGGAAGAGGGAGGCCGCGTAGCCACAACCCATTCCGTCAAGACACCTTCAAGATGAGGAACCCCATACAATGAAGGAGTGAATCCTTAACCAAGGAGACGAATCACCAATCATGGAAACAAATCGCGTCACCTAAGGAAACAAATTTAGGGATGGAGCGTTCAAGCTTGAAGACCTCCCATTATATAAGTGCAGGCGGCATCATACGCAAGGGGCACCTCCAACACTTCTCAAGAAGCCGTTCTTATTTTATTTTACTTTCTTTATCGCTTTCCTGCATTTTACTGCTTTCTGTTCTTAAATTCCTTTACCGCTTTCTTTAAATTATTGTATTCTCTTTTCTAGTTTTCTTGTAATTCTTCCCCCAAGTTCTTCAATAAGAGATCTTTCCTCTCAAGATTTTCAGCGTTAACAAATTGGCACGCCCAGTGGGACCCTATTTGAGACCATATCCGCTTCGAGTTGTGTATGCGTCTTAGATCCGGAAAAGTTATTGTTGACTTGACACAGAAGTTTGAAGACATGTCCCTACAAGATCAGACGATCAAGCGAACGGAAGAGGGCGCCGGTGAAACGGCGAGCACCTCTCAACCGTTACATGGGTTTATGCAGGCCCATACATTGTCCGAGCAAATACGGCTATCGATAACTAAATCGATGGCCGATTTCATGCCTTTACTTACAAGGCACTTGATGGACGTTCTGCGGCCTGCTTTGGCCGACCAAACCAGCCAGATATGCAGTTCCTTGCGCGATGGAGGCCCCCCGGCACCCAGTACCACTATGACACCAAGCACTCCATACCCGGGACCGTCGGGAGAACAACAGCGAATATGGGGAAACACACCTAGCCAGCCGCCACTCCAGGATTCTGGAAGCGTGGCCAGTATGTTTCCACAGTCGTACCAGACAGCGTATACTTTCTCACCAGCGGCACCCAGACTGCCGAATTTGGGTTACGCGGCGCCTCCCATGCCGGTGTATGTTCCATCAAATCTGTTAATGGCAACCAATCCTACACCAGGCTGCATGGCGGCCGGGCCTAGCACGGCACCAAGACAGGCGTCTCCTCAGATGCCGAGCATCCCAACACCGTATGTGGCGGCTCCTCTCAACCCGGGTTGGATGCCAACAACCCTAGGGGGGCAGGCTCCACAGACAAGCGGAGTGATGGCGGCTCCCATGCTACCGACCGCCACTCCCATGCACACAGGTGGACACGCTTCTCAACCATGTGGAATACCCACAACACCTGCCACCATGCCTCCTACGCAGGCACCCGTGATTTCACCGGAGCTGCTCGCGGACATGATGCAGCAGCATTTCGGAATTCAGTTAAAGCCGATGGAGCGGCCTACGTACCGGAAGCCATATCCTGACTGGGTAGACACCATGCATCCCTACCCAAGGGGCTTCAAGATGCCCGAGTTCACCACCTTTACAGGGGATGATGGCAAGACCACTGTGGAGCATGTTGGAAGGTTCACTACTCAGTGCGGGGAAGCAGCGGCCAATGATTGGCTGAAATTAAGGCTGTTCTGTTCATCCCTCACCGGACCTGCCTTCGCGTGGTTTGCTTCCTTGCGGCCTAACTCAATTCAAAATTGGGCCGACCTCGAACGAGCATTCCATGATAGATTCTACACTCCACTATCACTGGTAAGTCTTGCAGACCTTACGAATGCCAAACAATATGCCGATGAGGCGGCAAGTACTTTTATCAATAGATTACAATGGCTGAAAGGCCGGTGCACCATAGCAATCCCGGATCGGGAAATAGCCAATATAGCAGTGGCTAATATGTTGCCAAAATTAAAGGAACATTTAATTGTGCATGATATGACTGATCTTGCCCAGTTGGCCAAGAAAGCGGCCCGCTTGGAAAAGTTCTTTGAGGAACAAGATGAAAAGCGTCTACCTATACACGTAACTCGTTTTGAGAAATTGAAACATGATAAAGAGGAAGACGAACCAAGAGTGGTGGCCAATGCAGATAAAAACCCTGGATAGTGGCCCTTGAACGCAGTCGACAGCGGCCTTGGAGGCCGAATAGTCGGTGACTGAGGACGGCGCTCACGGCCTTCGGGTGGCGGCCTGAGCTGATGGAGTGGTGGCCTGAGCCAAGGGAATGGCGGCCGGAGTGGTGTCGTCTACTAGATCCTATGTCATGAGTAAAGCGAGGGATGACTAAAGAAGCGACACTAGGTTAGCTAGAATCCTTCCTATGTCAAAGTCATGCAATGACAAGCAATGTGGAGATAAGTGGTCTAGCTAGAATCCTTCCTATGTCGTCATGATAGGTAATGACAAACAAAGTGGAGATAAGTGGTCTAGCTGGAATTCATGTTATCAAATATACATAACAAAATAAAGATAAGAGAGCATGAGGAACTTACCCGATCCGTGGTGAAGAGTGGCGGCCGAGGCCTCGATGGTGGCGGCCTTCCGCGCGAGGGGGTGGCGGCCAAGACGAAGGGGGTGGCGGCCTCAGGACAGCGGCGGCCTCAGGGTGTCAGCTTCGGTGGTGGCGGCTGGCGCCAGCAGTGGCGGCCTCCGGGCAAACGGATGGCGGCCAAAAAAGATGGTCCTTGCTCGGGGTGGCGGCGTGGCAGCTTCTCCGGACTGATAACCTCGAGACAGCGGCGGCCTTCAGATGTTGGCGGCCCAAACGAGGGGTGGCGGCCAAGGCTTGGAGATGGAGGCCTCCGGGAGTTTCAATGATGGCGGCCCCCGAGGAGGGATGGCGGCCTTGCCTGGGGATGGCGGCCTCCAAGATGGTTGAAGCTGGCAGCCTCTAGCTGCGATGAAGATGGCGGCCTGCAAGGGGTGGACGCGCAAGGGTGGCGGCCTCCTCTCGGGTAGATGGCGGCCTTCAAGCAACATACTGGCGACGGCTCCTCGAGGCAACGGCGGTGTCAGCAGCAATGGCGGCGCCCGACAGCGATCTCGACGGTGGCAGCCGGCAAAGAAAAATGAGGCATAATGGCCTCGATGGGCCTACAAACTTGAATTAAGCGCGCAAATTTGTCTTAAATTGCTAATCAGACAAAATGCGCGAGGGGGGCATCTGTTAACCCAGAAAAAATATTAAAGTCCATGATTGGAGGCCCATCTGTGTTTGCACTGTCCGACCCAGTGGGTGATGAAAATATATCCGAAACAGGGAGTCTAGATCACCCAACCCAAGGGAGTCTAGATCACCCACTTGGAGTTTAGATCACCCAAGGGAGTCTAGATAACCCACTTGGAGTCTAGATCACCCAACGAGTCTAGATCACCCACTTGGAGTCTAGATCACCCACTTGAGTGGAGTCTAGATCACCCAACCCAAGGGAGTCTAGATCACCCACTTGGAGTCTAGATCACCCAACGAGTCTAGATCACCCACTTGGAGTGGAGTCTAGATCACCCATTCTGTGAGGATACCCTCAAGCGAGAATTCCAGTGGCCCAGTCAAACAGTGGCCCAGTGACCCAGCTGGGGAAAATATATCCGGAAGAGGGAGGCCGCGTAGCCACAGCCCATTCCGTCAAGACACCTTCAAGATGAGGAACCCCATACAATGAAGGAGTGAATCCTTAACCAAGGAGACGAATCACCAATCATGGAAACAAATCGCGTCACCTAAGGAAACAAATTTAGGGATGGAGCGTTCAAGCTTGAAGACCTCCCATTATATAAGTGCAGGCGGCATCATACGCAAGGGGCACCTCCAACACTTCTCAAGAAGCCGTTCTTATTTTATTTTACTTTCTTTATCGCTTTCCTGCATTTTACTGCTTTCTGTTCTTAAATTCATTTACCGCTTTCTTTAAATTATTGTATTCTCTTTTCTAGTTTTCTTGTAATTCTTCCCCCAAGTTCTTCAATAAGAGATCTTTCCTCTCAAGATTTTCAGCGTTAACAACTGTATGCTTTACCTTAAATGATGTAACTCTTTCCGGACCATCTCATCCACTATCACTCAAATTTTAAATATTTTTCTTAGTTAAATCAAACATGGACATCAAATTTAATTTTCTGCAAAGCTTATTCGTAATTGCAAATATAGCTAACCAACATGAAGTATGCCACAAAGATGAAATCAAACAAAATTGATAAGTGACTCAACTTTGTTTTTTTCATTCATATTAGAAACTTTTTCAATGACATTAAGTTATTTAATACTACTTGTAAGATAAAAATGAAACATAGTATTCAAAATTATTTCAAAGTGTGAATTAATATATATATATATATATATAATTTTTTAATGGTGCATCAATTGACCCACCATGAACAGTGGTAGATCCGCCACTGCATGTGACGGACATAGTTCACCATGTTCATTGTCTTGCAGGATGAAAGCTCTAAATCTTCAAAAACCATGAGCTGTATACTTGAAACAGTATCCGACAACCAAAAATTCCTTGTAAGAAATTCGAAATACAGAGTAAAATAAAAAGAAAAGTTATGGGGAGGAAAAAGGTGGCAGAGGAACCCAGTTGCCATGATGATATTATCAACAACACTGCATACTAAGTATTTCCAAGGAGGCTGTTTAGAATCTCATAGAACGGCATAAAAAAAAAAATTGATCATCATAGATCTTCCTTATTTCGTTTATCTCTCCAGTACAAATGCCATCCTCGCAGACACCAACAACAATATCAATTTGTTATTTCATGCCTCCTACACTATACAATTAGGTCACTCTACACTCCAAGAAAGATGGGAGATACACACAGAAATATACTACTAACTCTGCCTCTCTGCCTGAACCACACTGTCCATTTACTGATAGTTTCTACTAACATTTACCAACAGACCTCCACACAGAAATATATCAATTTGCTAAGATCGAGCTCAACCATAAGTCAAGCACATGTTTCTGGACTAGAGCTTGAGCTTGATTGTACTTGAATATACTTATGGTTTCGACAATTACAGTAATAGATAACTTACAAAGTTTATAGGTTGATTGAATTGGATAATTAAAAAGTTGAGTAGTCAAGTACCAAATTTTGATACTCGAACTTTGTAACCATTTATCTGATATGACTATATATGAGTATAGATTGCAGAATGTTACCACATAATTAAAATCAATCACCAATCAAATGAGCAAAGAGCCAGCCAACAATGCACAAATCACAATGTTAACACATGCTCAAACAATAAAACTCTATCAGCGGCATCCTTATATAGTACTCCTACTAACTTAGTTTCCATTCTTGATGTATGATTGTTTTTTTTGTAAGAAGTTATTGAAGGCATGAGAAAGGGATAGTGGGAGCCCATGCCACACAATTACAAAGGGAATAAAAGGGAGGGATAGGGAGCAGGTGGGTTAAGTCCTCATCCCCTTATTGTATGATTATTAAGCATGCATATACTTGACTATCTCTCTCTACCTTATTCTAACATGATTACTAATTTGATTCTTTGATTAATTATTTTAATAAAACATTTTACCAATGAGACGAATATGGAAATCAATAAATTAGATTCTCAAATAAATCATCCAATACCCATATTCCTTCCGGGAACAACATTTATTGTGTCCCATCACAAAACATGTGTTCCAAAGTTGTGAAATACTTAACAATTGTAAAAATTATTATATTCCAAAATAAGTGAAACAAAAATATTTTCTTTAGAAAAATCCAAAATCTTTTAATTGCTTTTGCATTCCAATAACATTCATTCTTGAGGCCGTACTCTAAAAATACTAAAAATATTTTATTTCCAAAAAGCTCCAAAAATATTCCAGAAATGTAATTTTTTTTTAAAAGTGTTTTAAATTGAAATACGAAAACCACTTGGTCGTGGTGAATATAAGTTGTGATGTTTTTGGACCAAAAAGGCCATAGTAGAACAAATACTTCCCTTGGTCGTGGAGTATCACAATAAGGGTGTGGGTAGCATAAAGTCATAAACATCACAATAAGTCAATAAAGGTGTGTTGGACAGCACCACTGTAGCTTACAGATATAGTGGAAGTGTTATTATGCACAGAAATTCTATTGGAACCCGTGTTTTTTTTCCTTTGGCCGATTGGGTTTTTGTTACTATTTACATACACGACTTGAAGTTTTATCATAGTTATACATGTTAAAATATAATCAAATGGGATCTTGTTAGATTCGTCTTGCCGTATAGTTTTTAATGATATAAAATGTGTATTAAACTGCATGCTTGGTGGTCAGGAATAAATAAAAAATAAAGGAAGTATATTTTAAGGGTTTCTTTTAGTTTAGGTTAACTTTATTGTGGGCCTGTTTGACAATTACTTTTTAACTGGTTATGTGATTAATAAATTAGTCAAAATTAGTTGTTCCACAATTTCGAGACCAACTTTTTGCCTATAATAAACTAAAATCCAAAATGTTGCTATTTGTAGTGGATTCAAAGAGATCTGATTGGACACTGTTATAAATTATTTTGTTTCTTAAAAAAACTATTTTATCTCACAAATGAGTCGATTCAATTTAGTTTTGTCAAAGACACCATGTGTACTAAGTATACCAAACCTAGTTGGCTTCATTCGTATGGAGCTCTGCTGGCTAAAACAAATATGTCTCAGATTCTAGTCCTTTGTATATGCGTGATTTGTCTTTGGAAGTGACAATTCTTCAATACTCTCCCGCCAAGGATACCAATGATATTCACCTTAAAAAAGTTTGATGTACTAAATATGTCGAGGAAATTGTTTTGGTAGTTTTAATATTGTCTATGTATATACTTCCTCCGTCTCAGTACAATGGTTAAATTACACTTTAACACATATGCCGATATACATTTTTTGACGATTACTAATAAATTAAATTGTGTATAAGAAAAATTATAAAAAGTTGATATTATAAAACTATAAGATTAAATGAATCTAACAAGATCTCACTTAACTATGTTTTATGTTGAATAACTAGAACAAAACTTTAAGTGAAAATATGTATCTGAATAATACCACCTAACCTAATGCAAAAAAGCGTACATATACGGAGGTAGTAAATAATAACACCCCTACACACTTTGTCGCTTAAACGTTTTCCCTCTCATAATATACTTTTTATTTTCACTCAATCACACATCAATTTTTAATTTATTTTTACATCATTTACACTAACATTATTTATTAATTAAATTACATTATACTACTATTTAATGATCCATTATATTTAATTTTAAACCTTACATATAATTTGTACTCCATATCATGTCACCGTGTGCACAAATGAAATAGTAGTCTAATTTTTATTATAAACATTTATTTGTATATAAATAAATTTTGAAGTGGTTCGTTTCCGTGTTCGAAAGTGTGTACTAGTAATACTATGATTGAACGGGTCAAAGACCATAAAGATTCGGAGTCAATGGATACTTTTATGTGCTCCTATAAATAAAACGACCATAACTTTTCCACGAGCTATGCGCAATCACATCACACTATTTTTAAATGGCCATCCATGATTCAGCAAAAATAATCAATAACCTGTTGCATTATTTTTAAATAATAATAGTATCAATTATTGTTGAAAATTTGTAATTTAATAATAATACATATATGACCAACGTTAACATAATATTATAATTATAGATATATACTACCTCTGTTTCTGTGAATATGAAACATTTGGCTTTTTGACACTATTAATTATTCAACTTTGATTCACATTTAAACAATAGTTATAGAAGAAAAAAATATAGTAAAGTGAGATCTTGTTAGAATCGTCTCATCTTGTAGTTTTATAATATCAAATGTTTATAATTTTTTTACTTATACACAACGTGGGTTATTAACTGTTTAAAATGTTCATTGGATTACATGCGCATGGTAAGTGTTGTATTTTCATGATAACAGAGGAAATATATAGGAAGTAATGGCAAACAATAAAACCACCGAGTGAAAAACAAAAATAGCTATAGGCAGACCACAAAATGGACGCCATCACTTATAAGGACAATGAACACATTTCGTTGTATGAATTTAATTATAGTTTCCAAATTTCTGAATTTTGAAACCCAACTATTGTCCATCTCAGTAGTCAGTACTTATTCGTATTAAAGGAGAAATCAAGTTTCTCGTGACCTAATCCTAGTTACCCCTTATACTTCACATTAAAAAAATGTATAAAAAAATTCTAGGTGGATAAAATGTATCGGATTTCAAAATGTAAGAATCAAAATATATAAGCCGATCCCAATAAATTTGATATATTGTTGGGCCACCAGGGTAGTGGGCCGCGAGGAAGTTATTGGGCCAGACAAATTGGGCTAAAAGGAGATGGACTCAAAAATTGATTGGGCCGAGAAGATAAAAGACGGACGACTAGGACTAAGCGAGAATCCAGACGAAGGGAGGTTCTCAAGAACGAGAGTTATCGGCCAAAATTGAGTAAGGACAGCCGATGAAGGAAGAGTGAAAATCGGCTCAGAGGGATCAGCCGGGGAACGGTTTCCAGAGCTCCGGCTATAAATAGGGGATGTCATGCTCAGAATCAAGAGAGACCAATCCACCCCAAAATTCCTTTATGCAAATTTCAATTCTTTGTATATTTATTGCTTTCTTTACAGCTTTCATTTAAACAGCTTTCCTAGACTCTAACCTCGCAGTTAGCGGTTACTTTTCCAAGTCCACCGTTGTTTCTCAACAACTGGTAGTTTGGTTCCATTTTCCGGTTAATCAGTCGTTGTTTCTCAATAACTGTTCCATTGTATCCATTTTGCCATTGCAATTCTAGTAAATTCAGTTAAGTTTGGGCGTATTAAGTCAAGTTTGGGCGCATTATCACAAATCTGGATCCGTAATCGGTTTGATCCTTTTCCGGTAGCCTCCCTTGAGGAGAAAAAGGTCCTTGGCTCGACGCTAGCCAAACATATATTGAGTTTGATAAAATGGACAATGATAAACAGAAAAAGAATGCGTCGAGTATCTTTAACAATGATAAATTCCACGAATGAAAGATACATTTGATATCCATTTTCACTATATGCCTATCTTTCATTCGTGCAATCTATTTTAAGCAATCGAAATTTGATAGCTACCATGCATAATTTTAGTGACCGAATATACAACGCTGTCTTTTCTGCATTTTTTTCAATACTTTTTACGCAATTGACTGTATACGCATTTTAAAATGATTCAATTCAAACAGTTATGGAACATATGTAAGCAGTACCTATTAGAGAATGATTCACTATCTCTGCACATTGCAGCTTTTAATTTTTTTTAGAGAATGCAGGACGGGACGGAGTTCCCAGTCAGACGGAGTTCCCAGTCAGCGACTGTTTGGGGTTCCTATGGTGTATATTAATGTGCTCTGTCCAAAAGGTTTCTTGAAACTTCATTTTGAGCCGAATAGTGATTCCTGTTCCTAAAAATAATGATTCAATGAAAAAATAGCTGGAAGCCTGGAAATCTAAAATATTCGTAAATACTATATGAAAACTGTGCTTAATAGACGCCAAAAACAAGGAAACATACTCAGAATTTGCGTTTCTCTTCTTCTTTCTCTTGACGAGAGATAGTGAATTCCTGCAGCATCCTCAGCAAAGGAGTCTGTGATTTGAAAAACAAAAGAATTGCAGGAACTAACTTAAAATATATTTAGCCATATATAAAAGACTTTGGAGAAACAAGATAGATGAAACAACCAATGGTAAAGATCCTAATGATCTAGTGTTAATGAATCAACTAGACAAAATTGCAGGAACCATTACTCTTTTATACTCCTTTATGCTTTGAGCAGGTCCCTTGACTTTTGTAATCACATCATCCATACTTGAATCATCAGAAAGATCACTATCACCTGCAATTGCACATCAAAGCAACTAAATTGTCAAAAAGTTTCCAAATTCCAATAGTAGGTTCATAAATTCTTTCCCATTTCTCATCTTAATTTTTCACTGAAATTTGAAGGCATCATATCCTTTATATTCTAATAATACAGATGTTTGAACGTCAGCAAATACTAAGAATGAGAAACAGTTTGCAATGAAAGATGAAAACCAAGGGAAACAAAAAAAAATATATGCATGCACAATAAGATTAGACGAACAAGTGAACCAACACAAGAGACTTGTAGAACACAACAACAACAACAACAACAACAACAAAA
Source organism: Hygrophila difformis (assembly GCA_030278955.1). Taxonomy (NCBI): domain Eukaryota; kingdom Viridiplantae; phylum Streptophyta; class Magnoliopsida; order Lamiales; family Acanthaceae; genus Hygrophila; species Hygrophila difformis. Next base: position 79,084 of record JAOANR010000309.1, on the reverse strand, counting down.
ATCACTCAACAAAGGTAACTTGCAACATGACAAGTTGAATATTTTAGGGCAGCACCTTCCTCTTCTGTCTCATCGATGACCCTGTCAATGAGGCCAAAGGCTATGGCCTCTTCGGCTGTCATAAAATAGTCTTTGGCCGTGCACTTTTTAATCACAGCCAGGGGTTGTCCTGTGCTCTTTGACAATATTTCATTGAATGTAGCCTCACACCGGAGAAGAACTTTTGCATGTATCTTCACATCAGCTGTTGTGTCAATTTGCCCTCTTGATGGCCCATGTATCATAATTCTAGAGTTAGCAAAAGACTGCCTCATACCTCTTGTACCTGCAGCCAACAGGACTGAAGCCATTGAAGATGATTCTTCGATGCATATAGTGTTTATCGGTGTCGTGATGCTTAGCGCTGTTCAGAGTGCCGTCTAGACCAGACCAAAGCATAAACCAAACCGTAATTTGAAGGTTTGGTTTGGTTTACGGTTTAAAATTTATGGTTTGGTTTAAAAAACACTGGTTTGCGGTTTATGTTTGGTTTGGAAAAGAAATTTAACCAAACCAAACCGTAAACCGTATTATATATATATTTAATAAATATAAATTTATATATATATGTTCAATTCACTTCTTTAGTTCTTTTTTGTCATTTCTATTTTTCCCTCACTTTCTTTCTTTGTTTTTCAACTTCAGTTCAAGTGTTTTAAACCCTTAATTTTTTTTTGTTTCATTGTTATATATTTAATATCAATTATATAATTTGCTGTTTTCTTATTCTATAATTTATGTAGCTTGGAGTAACAAAATCAAGCAAGATCAAGATTCAATTTACTTGCTTTCGAATCATTGTCGATGTATTTATAACTGTAGTTTTATTTTATTCCAAGAGCTTCTAATAGTTCTAGTTTTATTAAATATTTAGCTTGTAAACGGTGAACTTATGTTTTTTTAAAACTGTTAATTAGCATTTTAGAGTTTGGACTGTTACACTTATGACTGTAACAAACCACACCAAACCGTTGTTTTCTGCTTGGTTTGGTTTGGTTTGAAATGCTAAAATAGTTTGGTTTGGTTTGATTTTTTTCCAAACCGTTTTTTTACGGTTTGGTTTGAGTTTGGTGCGAAACCGCACCAACCCAAACCGTGTTCACCCCTAGTGATGCATCAAAGTTTACCGCACAGATGATATTATCACTATTTTAGCCACAGGGGAGAGGGAACAAAATTAATCCAGACACAAAAAATAAATAAAACCAAGATGCCTGAAATTCTAGTTAATGAAAATACTAATTCTCCACTCTAAAAGACAATCCAGCCAAAAACCACTTCGATTAGACGATTAGATAGAAAATAAGACATGAACAGGTATCTAATCAAATGCCTAAAATTAACATTAAAAAATCGAAACATAATATACAGAACACATATTAGGATTTTGAATACATGAGACTGGCTATATTTAGTCTGTAGATGATGACAACGGCTACAAACGAGAATGGTTAACAAACAAATAAATCACTTTGTTGCAGTAGAGGAGGCAAAACAACCTCGAAACTTGAGCGGTGGTCACCGGGATGAAGCTCTGTCCGGTGAGGATAAGCAAACTGCTGCAAATTTGTAGTGAGACGGCAAGATGCGAGCAGAATAAAAAGTGAAGAAGAAAATGTGATGTCGCAGCCGCGGAAGATTGAAGAATGAAGAATGAGTAGTGGTTTAGGGTTTAGGGTTTACCTTGAATGGCAGACGTCAAGCTCTGTCTGGAAGCAACTCTCCCAATTCCACTTTAATAGAAATGTAATATGAAGGGGCTCATATACCGTGATGAGTGACTGATTGGAAAAAAAAAAAGAAGGCACACGAGATTGCACAAAGTAAAGATTGCAATGTCATATACCTGCGAACGAGAGGGCCAGAGGGACGACGCGTGATATCGCCTGAGTTTAATTCCGAACTGCGATTCCCGCTTCTCCGGCGGTGCCCCTAACAACGGAATTAACGCAGCTCAAGAATGGGTGGATTCGGAAAGAGGGAAAAAATTAGGGGAACTTTTAGCTCTTTAGGTGGAGGTAATGTTTAGGGCTTTAGGGCTATACGAAAGCGCGATTAGAGGTGGCCAAAATAATCTTAACCGTCGGTTCGAACCGTCGGTTCACCCCGGTGCCGACATTGGAGTACTTTCAAATTTCAATTTCTTTTTCCGACATTGGAATTTAAATTCTCTTTATTTTTATTTTTTTTACGTGTAAAACAATGGCCCTCGCAAATCAATAAAAGTTAATAAATGAATAAAAAATTATACTACCCGACTCACTATTTTTGCTACTTATCATTCCGACACGCATGCCGATGCACATTTTTAACAGTTAATTACTTAAATGTACAATAAAAAATTATAAAAAGTTGATATTCTAAAGTACAAGATTTGACAAATCTAACAAGATCTCACTTGATTATGTTTTTCTTACATAACTATGATAAAAATTTGAATCAAAGTTAAACAGTGAATAGTGTCAATCACAAGAACAGAGATAGTATATTCTAAAACTATATGATTATACGAATCTAACAAGATCACACTCGACTATTTTTTCCAAATACATACTTAAAATAATATTGAGTCAAAGTGGAACAATGAACAATATCAAAAAGTCAAGCAAAACATCTTACCTGAGACGGAGGGAGTAAATATTAATTAAAATACGTTGTTAAACTAATAAATAATTTTATTTAATATTCACTAATTTTAAAAGAAATGAATTTTTCTTTTTAAATAGTGACACTCATATGTCTGCAAATTTGTGTGGGAGCCCAAACCATATTTTAATTCATGTAGGTGCATGGACACCATGATAAATACTCCCTCCGTTTTAAAAGAATTGAAACGGACCCACAGTTCACGCAGTCCAATGCATATTTTAAATCATTAATAACTCAAATTCGGTATACGTAAAAATTCTAAAAGTAGGATATTTAAAAACTACTCGACGAGACGAATCTAACAAGATCTCACTTGACTATATTTTAACTTGTATAACTATGATAAAACTTTAAGTTAAAGTGAATGTGTGAATAGTACCAAATTTCCCAACATTTCAATTTATGAGAAACGGAGGGAGTAGATTTTTTCGATTGTTACAATATAGGCGCATGGACACCATGATAAAGGAATGACAAAGAGAAACAAGAAACCTACTGCACAAGAGGAAGGGAAGAATATGACGAAGAGTAGAAAATAAGAAGTCGCCAAATAAGGAGCAAAATTATGTGCACAGTGCAAACAAAAAATGAGAGGACGGGTGTTAAATTAACGAAAAGACTCAAGTAGTGAAGAATTCAACTAATTTATGTGCATTACCTCTAGAAAGTTTTGTGTTAACAAATGCCACCATGAAAGTATGTTCAAGACAAAACATATGGCGCCTTAAATTATAATTTTTTTTGGATAAGCCGAAGCCAGAAAAAAAAAAAATCCAAAATCAAACAAAAACATAAGGAACAAAACAAGGAACAAGAGGAACTAGAATCTGGGGAAGCGCACGCCGGAAGCATCCCCCGTCAAATCCCCAAGGATGAAATCCGGTGGGAAGGCCCAAGTGGTGAAGAAGTCTTCATCCGAAGCTCCATGCTTGGCAAGCTTATCAGCAACTTTGTTCCCTTTACGAAGGACATGAAAGAAAACACACATCTGGAAAGAGTGCCTGATGTCTTCAATACGGCGGAGAATAGCAGCCAACGGGTGGAACCTGCTGCTGGATTTCAAAAGATCCAATGCTGTGCGGGAGTCTGAATAGCAAGTGATTGTATTAAAACTCATCCGAGAGGCAAAATCAAGCCCTTCTGCAATAGCCATTCATTCAGCCACAAGGTTCGTAGAGATGCCGAGAAAACCACAACCCCCACCAAGCCAATGACCATGCTCATCACGAACCACAAACCCAAAGCCGGAGCTGCCAGGGTTACCCAAAGAGCTACCGTCCACATGAACAATAGTCCCACAAGCCCCTTGCATATTCCATTGAATAAGCCTAGGATGGTTACGAACATCCATGTTAGAAACATGGGCATTGTTAAAATCTTCCACCAACCTGCTAACATCACGCTGCATGTGCCAAAGGGATTTTGTGTATCCCTAAAAATTCTGTCATTGTGCCCATTCCAGATAGACCAAAGAATAGCCACAAATTTCTTTCCAAAATGCAAATACATACCTTGGAGGAATGTCCTGATGTCATCATTTAGAATGTCACAACAATCAGGAGGAATGGAGATACCCAGCCGTCCCCAAATCACACTGGCCCAAGGGTAATAAAACAAACAATGGAACCAAGTTTCAACATAATCACCACAGACAGCGGAGAGGTGGCCATCTTGCGTTGGAGACGCAGACCATTTAAAGGGAGGGCATCATGAGAGAGAAGCCACAAGAAAAGATAATTTTTTCCGGTAATTCAACCGACGAGAGCCACTTCCAATTAGCAGAGGAGTTGCTATTAGAAGTAAGGAAAAAATATGCAGATTTGATCGAGTAAACTCCAGATGTATTCCCCTTCCAAATCCAGATATCACTAGTATAAGGATGCAGCGGAAGCGGAGGTCCAATAGTGATATCCTTAAGTAAATCCTGAGGCATAGGTGAATAAATTTTGTCCCAGGACCATTTACCATTAATCACAATATCCTTCACTTTGAGATCAAGGTCTTGAGTAACAACATAGGGAATAAGCGGGCCCAACTGATTAGCGTTCCACCACTTCGAGAACCACAGGGAGACCGAACCATCCCCCAGGCGGAGATCAAACCCATCTTTAAGGGAAGGAAGCCCTTACTTAAGGTCTTCAATATATTGGAATGGCCTAGATTAGGGGTGGAGAAAAGAAAATCAGTTGGGGGCCGATCCCCTTGCACCAATTTCACCCAGGTCTTATTCGGATCGTGGAGGAAGCCCCATAGAAGCTTGCCTAAAAGTGCCACATTCATTAGTCTTGATTTACGCAACCCAAGACCTCCCACAGCTTTAGGAAGCGCCACTTTGTCACAACTAATTAAATGGATACCTTTACCATTATGGTCTTTCCACAAAAATCTACTAATTTTACGGTCAATCGCCGAACATACACCCTCCGGAAGCCAATGCAATTGCATGAAATAAGTTAGAAGAGCTGCGAGAACCGCGCGGCATAATGTAAGTCTCCCGGCCTTGTTAAGGAGTTTACATGCCCATCCTTCTAAACGAGCATATCCAATTTATCTAAAAGAAAATCAAAATCTCTGCACCTCTGTCAATAATAGGGATATTGAGATGAGAAGAAATCCACAGCTTCTTCTCTTCAGGGACCACCTTCGACACAAATAGAGAGGATTTCAAGGGATTGAGAACTATCCCAGAATTCCTTCCAAAGGTACGAAGAGACTGAGCAATCATCTCCACACTTCCCCTATCCGCCATAGCACATAGAATGAAGTCATCGGAAAATAAAAGATGAAGAAGACCCACACTTGTATTAGCAAGTTTCAAAGGCTTCCACAGGCCCCGGTTAACTAAGTCCGAGACCAGGATAGAGTACTTCTCCATGACAATCAAAAACAGGTAAGGAGAGATCGGGTCTCCTTGTCTAAGTTCTTTCCCAGGTTTGAATTCATCCAACACACTACCATTCCACATAATGGAGTAGAGGGGGGATGTCACACAGCACATCACTAATTGAATAAAATGGGTAGGGAAGCCAAACTCACTCAGACATTGCTCCAAAAAATCCCAACGGACGTTGTCGTAGGCCTTGGCAACATCAATTTTTAAGACACATGCTTGAATCCGATTACTAGCAATAGTAAGTCTGCTAATGATTTCCTGGTGAGTAACAACGTTATTGATCGGACCCCTCTCTGGTAAAAAGCATTCTGTTGATGAGAGATATATTCTTGAAGCAACGATCTCATTCTGTTAGCAAGAGTTTTCGTAAGAATCTTATATATCACGTTACAGAGAGTAATCGGTCGGAAGTCTTTGAAAGTAATCGGGGGTTCCATTTTAGATATGAGGCAAATGTTGGCTTTAGCGAAAGCCAAGGGAAAGACACCCTCTTCAAAAGCTTTGCGGATAACCCCCACAACAGAATGACCAATAGTGGCCCAATAATACTTGTAGAAAATCCCCGATAGACCATCAAGCCCAGATGCAGAGAAGCCATCCATTTCAGAGACCATCTTCTCGATTTCCTTGGGGGGTAAATGTTGATATTAGGACTTCAGTAACTTCATGTGGAATTAGAGGCAGCAGCGGGCACTGGAGAGAAAGCACTTCATCGGAAGGAGATTGAGAAATCTGTTGTTCAGGTGCTGAGAACAGGTTTCGAAAGTAAGAGCTAATCTGAGTGTGAATTATGGCTTCATCATCACACCAGGTACCGCAAGGCAGTTGAATACCATGGATCCTTTCACGCTGGCGTTTAAATTTAACTTTGGCGTGGAAATAAGGGGTATTTTTATCGCCAAGTCACACCCATTTCTCTCGAGCCCTCTGAAACCAATGAACTTCCTCTTGTGCAAGAATAGAGGCATACTCCCTCCTTAGCTCCGATTCCAGAAGCATGGGGCGGATAGAGTCTACTCGCTCCATAGATCGAGCAATACCTTCAAGGCATTTAATTATTTTCAACTTACGCCATTTCAAGAAACCACCCTGGGAACGATGAAACTAGATAGAAGCAGAACGAATATTATGAATATTAGCAACAAATGAGGCTTCGTTAGGATCCCAAGAAGTTTTAACCACCTCATTGTAGTCATTAACCAATGCCCAACTGGCCTCCCAACGAAAAGGGGGAGTGACCCAGGGATGAAGAGCACCGCAGTGGAGGAGCAATGGGGAGTGATCAGAGCCAAGCCGATGAAGCATTTGAATGTAACCAAAGCAGAATATCGAAATCCATTGAAAGTTTCCGACCCCTCTATCTAATTGCTTATGCTTATAATTGTTCGGGGCACCATATCTAGGCCGAGACCAGGAAAACTTACCCCCATAAATATTGATTGGCGATAACCCACAACCACTGAGCAAAACATTTAATTCATCAGCTCTGGCCGGGTTATGAAGCCCACCTCTAACCTCACTAGAATTCAAGACTTGGTTCTAATCACCTAACACCAACCACGGGCCATCAATAGCAGTAGACAGAGAATAAAGATTATTCTAATTTAAGCGACGAACAGCATATTGAGGCGCTGCATATATTGCCGACGCAAACCATGAACAATCTCCTTTCTCCAATTTAATAGTAAGCAAACGATCCCGCTCATCATAAATAGAAACCCGAACAGCAAGTCCCACTTTACCAATAATCCACACCCTCGATCTTCCAGAGGCTTCCTGAATGCACAGAGGAGAGTAGCCAACTCGACCAAAAAACAAATTTGATTTAACAAACAATGATTGAGGCTCCAGCAAAAAAGTCGTATCCGGCGTATACATGTGCAAAACGTCCATCTAGCATCTTTTTGTGGGAGCACCAGAGAGCCCACCAATGTTCTAAGATAGAATTTTGAAATTGACAAAATCCATAAAATAATAAAAAAAAAATGGGGGAAATAGAGGAACCCTAACTTTGCATTGCTTCCGCCTGTGCCGCTGGTACTCCCCATCAGACGAAGCGGGCACTCCGTCGGACTGAACTGGCGCAGATTGAGTCTCCGGCGAGGGGCGAGAACGTTTCCCTTGCGAGGGGAGATCGGTGTTGGAGTGAAGGGGGCTCTCAGCGTGTTCTCTGTTCTGTTGGGACAGGCTTGGTAGTACTTTGTGGGCCTGATCCCGCCTACTCAAGATGGATTTGATAGGCTTTTTGGGTTGAAATTTCGAGGGGCGACCCAAGTCAAAAACAAGCCTTTTATCCTTACGAGGGGGATTCGTTTTCTTTGGCCCAGACGGGGGTGTTTCTTCACAACCTTGATCCATTCATTTCCAGAGGGTTGAGCTGGGATTGGAGTGGTTTGTATATTAGTTTCCTTAGTGGCGGTAAGCTCTGGATCGACTAAAGCAATTAAGGATTCAGTTTCCATAGCTGTGGCCGAAATTTTCTCCTTAACCGAGGGGACAGAATCAGCAGAAAAGGAAGGTGTATCCGGATCCACCTCCTTACCTAAATTATCCATAGCGGCCTTCGGTGTTGGGAGAGTCACCTCCGTGACCGGTGCCGGTAGTTTTTCACTCCGACAGTTTGTGGAAGCATGCCCGTAACACATGTAGTTAGAACACAAAAGGTGGAGGCCCTCGTACGCCACCTTTTGCCACCGGCCACCAACCAGGACACTAAAGACCACCGGTAAAGCTAAATCAATCTCCACGCAAACGCGTGCATATTTCCCGCGTTGCACTTTTGTGGACATGCTATCAACACGAACATGCTTACCCAATGCCATAACCATCTGAGTGAGGTAGAACTCATCATAATATTCCATGGAAAGTCCATGGAATCTAGCCCACACCACCGTCTTCCTCGGGGTCAATTTTTCGGCAACAAAATCTGGTCTCCATGGGATAACCATCAAATAGCTGTCAAAGACCATCTATGGTCCATTAACAAGCACGTTGGTTCGATCTTCAGCCCGAACGAACTTAACCAGGAAAAAGCCTTCTTCCAATTTAGTCATAGCAAACCTATCTTTGATGTTCCACAACCTAGAAAGTCTGTCTTGGAGAGCCAGATATCCGACCTTTTTCCCCAACACAGAGATGATAAGAGCGTCTTCCCACGGCTTGCAAAGCCTATCCTTAGTCTTTTGGTCGATGGTGATTCGGGGCTTCAAGCGGTCTCCATCAATGAAATCAAGCACTACAAGATCTTCCTTATTCTTGGGGACTTCCTCTTTTCCAGAGATAACCATGTCCCGGAAAGAAGGACGGGTGCCGGTTAATAATCCCCCTTTTATTTATTGAAGCAGTAGTAAAAGAAAGTACTATTTTTTTGAAAGAAAGAAATAGAGACATGGAAATGTATGAAGAGTTCATCCTAAGTAAAATGGCATGGGCAATCGGCACGCCGGTGAAGGTGGATGATATGTCCAAGATGGCCAATAGAGGGACATATGCTAGAGTGTGTGTAGAGATTGACTTTGAGCAACCTTTGGTCACGAGCATCCTGGTAGGAGATCATTGGCAACGGATCTCATATGAGGGTCTTCACCTCATCTGTAACCTTTGCCAAAAATATGGTCATACAAGCACTTCATGCTCCGCCAAAGGGGAGATGGAAACAGAAACCATTGTTGTCACAGTGGAGGAAGGAGTAAGGGCTGGTGGGAAAGAGGTCATTGTGTTTGCAGACAGAAGAGACAAAAGAGACAGCCCTCTGTTGGCCAAATTGCCAGATTCATGCAAGCAACAAGTTGACGAGGTTGGTGAGTGCTCCGAGGGCTCTGCACATAACCATTCTGAGCCTAAAATAAAGTTGGCAGAGGTTGACTTGGTAAAAGAGTCTGTAAACAGCCTTTCTCATAGTAGCTTTCAGACTGATGCGGAGATGGGTTCCTCTTCTGATAGCATCGTGAATCAAGTTGGAGTACCAACACAGCCGGTATAGGGGAATGGGTTAAAGTTACACGGAAGAAAAACAAAGGCCCTACCAAGAGTTTGCCCCAGCCCTTGAAACCGATACCATTTATTTTGGGCCGCAGATGTGGTAATGGGCCTGTGAAAGGGCTTGTCAAGGGGAAACAAGCCAAGGGTGTCCCAACAAATCCAATGCAACTACGGCCTATCACAAATCTGGTGAACACGAAAGACAGAAAGAAGAGTGGGGAAAAAGGAACGGAAGGTTTGGGAAGAAACTAAAATCCGGACCAGAATAACAATGGTGACGAGGCAGACTCAAAGAGTTCCAAACAAGCACGCTCGTCTGCCTCATCAGATGGGGTTCCCACCAATAGGTTGGTGGAAGGAACTAATGAAGCGAGGAAGATCGCTAATCGGAAAGAAAATCAGAACCCAAAGGCGGATCAGGAAATGAAAGAAGGAGCGGATAAGGAGGGCTCCGCTGTTGCCATGGCCTCTTAGAGGATTCGGTTCGGTCCTCTCCCCATTAAAATTTTTATTTCTATGGATTTTTCGGCCTTTAATAATTGCAGAATTCTCGCTTGGAACGTGGGAGGTATTCTTGGTTTAGATACGAGAAGAATGATGAAGGAAATTTTGAAACTTCATAACCCAGATCTTTTGTTTTTTTGCTAATGGTAAATCCGATGTTTGGGCTCTTGCTCGAATGGGAATTATTCATGATATCTCCATATTCGACAATAACGAACGGAAGATCACCTTACTGTTCTCTTATGGGTCGGCTGAATGGTACATTACTGCTATTTATGCATCTCCCAGATATGGTGAGCGTTGTGAGAATTGGATGTCTTTGCAGCGTTTGGCGGCCTCTGTGGATGGTGCCTGGGTCGTTATTGGGGATTGGAATCAAATCCTCACGGCTGAGGAGGTTAGGGGAGGACTTCATAACCCAATTAGAGCGGAAGAATTTGGAGATGTCATTCACGACTGTGGGTTATCCGATATCAAAACACAGGGGGGAAACTTTACCTGGTCCAGGCCTATGGGAGAGACGAGAAGAATTTTTAAACGGCTGGATAAGTGTCTTACTAATTTGGATTGGGTTAGTCGGTTCCCTTACGGCTTTGTTCAGGTGCTTCATAGGGTTGGCTCGGACCACTGTCCGTTGGTTCTCTCTTGCGGATGTCCATCGGTTCAGAACAAACAAAGGTCGTTTCCTTGGGAGGCCTCTTGGTTGGAATACAAGGACTACAAAGGGGAGGTGGAAATGGCTTGGAAGCAGCCAGCCTCATCTATCTATCAACGAATGGAGCAAGTTAAGCAAACCTCCCTAGACTTTATTCAAACCAACGGCACCAACTTTAAGTGGATGAAGTTTAAGTTGCTGAGGCGGATCGCGGGTATTGGCAGGGTCCTAGAAAAACTTGACTCTATCCGGCTTCTGCTATTGGAAGATGAACTCAAAAAGGAACTTGCCTCCGTTTTGGTCCAGGAAGAACTCCATGGGTTCCAACGGGCTAGGGATAAGTGGGTCAAGTTTGGGGATAGGAATACGGCGTATTTCCACGCCTGGGCAAAGTCTAAAGGTCACCGGAACAAAATCCATGGGCTTTACCTGGACAACCAGGAGTGGTGTGAGGAGGAAGGGGAGCTCAGTAATCAAGCTTTGGAATATTTTAAAAACTTGTATGCAAGGATGACTCATTCCTTGACTCAACGAGTTGATGGCATTGAGCCGGATCTTATGCTTCCTGCTTTTAATAATTTACCCCCAGATCAGGTGACACAATTGGAGAGGGCAGTTACAGGGGAGGAAGTGGTAACGGTTGTGAAAGGGATGAACGGCTTCTCAGCCCCGGGGCTGGATGGCTTCCCGAACAAATTCTTCCAAACCTTCTGGCCGGCAGTGAGTTCTGAGGTACAACATTTTGTCGGGTTAGCCTTTGCTGAAGGGAATTTTAAAAGTGAGATTGCAATGGCGCACATTTGTCTCATACCCAAATTGGATACTCATACGAGATTAAAGAATTTTCGGATGATAACCTTGTGCAACGTCCTTTACAAGGTTCTCACTAAAGCCATAGTAAATCGGATTAGGCCATCTCTCCAAGGGCTTATATCCAACCACCATACGACTTTTCTTCCGGGGAGGGGTACTATTGATAACACTGTTACCTTACAAGAACTAATGAGCCATTTGTCGGGATCCCATACTCGGATCAAAGCCTTCGTCCTCAAGATCGATGTGGCCAAGGCGTATGACCATGTTCATTGGGATTTCTTATAAACGTGCCTTGAAGAGATCGGCCTGCCTAACTCCATCTGTAAAATTATTGTGTTTTGCGTCTCACACCATCCTACTCGGTGCTTTGGAATGGCAGGGCTTTGGAGAGTTTTAATCCGGGGAAAGGTCTTCGCCAAGGGGACCCAATTTCCCCATATCTCTTTCTCATAGTCATGGAGAAGTTGTCTCTCCTTATTCAACCGTTGGTGCAACAAGGGAAATGGCAACAGATCTGCGGCCATGGGTGGAATGTAGCTATCTCCCACATTATCTTTGCGACGACCTGATTTTAGGGTCAATGGCGGATAGGGACAGTGTATTGAGTATATCCCAGGCCCTAAAATCATTTGTAGTAGCGTCAGGGTTAAACCTTAACCCCTTTAAATCCTCTCTTTTTGTTTCCCAAGATGTCCACTGTGATGAGAAGAAATGGAGATGTTAAGAGTCTATTGGAGACTACCTAGGATTCCCTATGCTCAGGGGAAGACTTCGTTGCAGGGACTTTGCGTTCATCCTTGATAAACTTGATGCGAGGCTTAAGGGATTGGCGTGTAAATTCCTTAACAAGGCGGGGCGCCTCACTTTGAGCAGAGCAGTTATGGCGGCCATCCCTACTTACACTATGCAACTTCATTGGCTGCCTGAATCTATCTGTGATGCCATCGATAGAAAGATCAACAAATTCATTTGGAAGGACAAGCATGACAAAGGGCTCCACCTACTCAAAAGGGACAGAGTTGCATCGGATAAATCTGGGCCGGGGGAGGGGGGGAGGGGTGGGACTTCGTAAAGCTCGCCTTATGAACATAGCATTGCTTGGAAAGTTTGGCCTCACTCACGTATACTCTAGAAGACTTCACAGGAGGTCACCCATTCTAAAATTGCTCCAAGGCAAGCACACTTAACTTTGGAGTTCTTATAGGATGGTTACCAAGAAAAAAAAAAAAAAAGGTACCTTGTTGGTATTGGTATGAATAGATAATTTCACTCCATTTAAGCCATTACTATCAACTCAAGCCGTTTTGTGAGTTTTTTTCTCTTCTCATGTTGCTTTGTTAAGGATTGTGAATAATTAATCAAAGGATTTACTACATTCAGTGAACAGTAATAATTAGAGGAAAACGACAACAACAGCCAATGAGAATTTTCCTCTGTTGAACCCCACGCATAATAGTAAAAGTCAAATAACGCTAAATCTTCCCAAATTCTTCAATTCTCATTTCCCCTTCAAATTTCAACTTTCCAAATTGAAAACTATGATCATCACCGTTGTTATTTCCATACCCTAGAAATTATTTTCCGATGAAGCTCTTCTTCATCGGACTCTTCCTGCTCGGATTCCTCTCCTCCGCCGCCCATGCCCAATGCTCCCGCGGCTGCGACGTCGCCCTGGCTTCCTACTACGTCTGGGAGGGATCCAATTTCACTTTCATTTCCCAGATGCTGGGCGGCGCCCCAATCAATGATATTCTTCGCTACAACCCTCAAATCCCCGACCAGGACACCGTGCTGGCGGGCACCCGGGTGAACGTGCCGTTCCGCTGCGATTGCCTCGGGAACGGACAGTATCTCGGCCACGTCTTCAGCTACAGCGCGCGAACTGGCGACACCTATGATTTGATTGCGGGGACGTACTACTCCAATTTGACAACTGCGCAGGTGTTGGAGTTGTCCAATAGCTATCCGTCCTGGAGTATTCCGGACACCGGCGCGGTTCTGAATGTTTCGGTGAATTGTAGCTGTGGGGACAGGGATGTGTCGACGGCTTATGGATTGTTCGTTACTTATCCTTTGAGAGTTGGGGAGACGCTGGCAACGGTGGCGGCAAATAATAGTTTGGATGCGGATTTGTTAAACAGGTATAATCCGCCGGCGAATAACATTTCAGGCAATCGTGTGATTTTTGTTCCGGGCAGAGGTGAGGGGTTATGTAGTTTTTCTGATTTCTAGAAATGCTTCTGGTAATATTGTTGTTGTTTTCTTGAATTAAGCTGAATTGAATTAGCTGGTATGCTAGTTTTGACAATGATTAATTAATTGCTTTAGAGAATGGGAAAAAATAATATGAAAGCTTATTTAAGTGACTAGATAAACGGTAGGACCTTTTTAATCTTTTAAAACCTTCTCCACGTTTTTGGAAGCTGGAACATGGCATGTAAGAGGTCAAATATCTCTGGTGCTTTAGGTATGTATAATTTTGAAACAACTAAGCCATATGATATGAATGTCGTAGAACTTATCAGCAAAATGTTTAGATTGGGAATCTATGACTCATATCCTGTGGTGAAAATTAAAACAGAAGAATTAACAGTCAAGGCATTTTTCTAAAGTTTTATTATGTATACCATGATGTTGGCCCTATGCCCCTATTGTTTGTCTACTTTCATTGCTCTACCGATTTATGCATCGATGATTTAATAGTTTTAGTTTTTTTATTTATTTATTTGCAGACCAGAATGGAAATTATCCGCCTCTGAACCCCAGGTAGCATGCTTTTACATTTCAGTTTATGACAAAGATTGCTGCATCATCTAGAATAATGTGAATGGTGGATCTCACTGATGGTTCTTTTTATCCTCTGCAGCAGCAATCGTGGTCTGGCCTTCTCCATTGGGATTTATTATTTTCCATAAATCCATTATGGTTGCAAACTGGTACTATTCAATGCATATTTTCATGCTTTTGCTCACAATGTACTCATCTTTATATCCAGGAATACCAACGGGAGCCATAGCTGGAATATCTGTTGCAGGAGCAGTTGGGGTGTTGTTACTTTCAGGCTGTTTATACATCGGATTGAAAAGAAAGAAGAGTCCCCCGAAGATTCAATTTCATTCATCATCAAATGAAGATCACTCATTACAAACTGGTACATTGTTGCTTTTCTTTTCGTAATTGTTAATTTTCTCTTTGGGTATTCTTTTTCAGTTTTTCTTATAATCCTGTTTACTTTGAATGATTAAGTTTTACTTTAACGAGTATCATTTCAACTAATTTGCTCAGACCTTGAAATTCAATGCAGTTTTTATTTTAGCAGGACAGGATATGCCATTTATGGTCCCCATGATTAGTTCCCACTTCCCACTTCCCACTTCAGATAAAAAGCTTCTCACTGTCTTTATAGTTGACTATGTCTGCTAAAGCACGAACACAATGAGTAATATTGTTGGATTGTGTAACACACAAATGGTACTTCGATAGAAACACCACTAGCTTGATTACAAATAAATTCAACACTATATGTATATACCTACTAGTTAATGCATGATGGGGATAATTTCCACAACGAAGTTAGCTACCAAAATATACCTACTACCCACTTTCGTCTGCTACATTTAATTCATAAACAATCACAAGTAAATGTTGGCCAATTAAGTACAACTTGGGGAAGCATCAATCTCTTAAGTCCTGAGTGCATGTTAATTGCTAAAGCACTCTGTTAGAACCTTATGGGTATTTGGGGCATGGTGTATTGCTGTTTTTCTAGAGGACATCCTTTCTGTTTTTGCTACCATCTTTTTTGTGAAGAGATTGTAGGTCTGTTAAATGATGAGGTGGAACCCTGAATCCATACATGAAAAAGAAAAGGCAAAAAAGGTCTCCTTCAAATCCTTGTGTTTTGGGTTATATGTTTACAAGCATAAAATAATTAATGTTAAAAGATTTAATGCACTAGGAGCATATTCTACAGTTGATGTAAGAGTTGGCTTAAACAAATAAGCTACTTGCGTGTGATGAAAGGACTTGCTAGTCCATTTCCTTTTATCTTCTCTTAAATAATCTTTGTTATCTTGATTAACCTTGTTAGTACAAATTTCAAAATAACAGATTCTGCCATGACTCGGGATGGAGCTTCTCCGGGTCTGATAGGGATTACTGTAGACAAATCTGTTGAATTCTCATATGAAGAGCTTGCAAAGGCTACTGATGATTTCAGTATCGCGAATAAGATCGGTGAAGGTGGATTTGGTGCAGTCTACTATGCAGAGCTTCGGGGCGAAGTAAGTAACTAGTCATTAGTTTACTTGGCTTGACAAAGTTGTGAGATCAAAGTATCAGATTTGAGTATATTTTAGTCATGGCTTTTAGACAGAAGCAACTTTTATGATCCTGAATCTGCACTATTCACTTCATGAATGAGTGATCAGCAATGGGCCTTATGATGTTGAGATTGTGATGTCTATTTAGTTTTTGTCTAACAAGTTTCTGTGCAGAAAGCAGCAATCAAGAAGATGGATATGCAAGCTAGTAGAGAATTCCTTGCTGAGCTGAAGGTTTTGACCCGTGTTCACCATCTCAATCTGGTAATACATTATATGCTATTCTTCAGCACTTGCTGAATTTTGTAGGTTGTATTTCAGTATCGACATTTGGATTTGGGGTATTATTTGTGGATATGGATAACCACAGAATATGGTAGTTTTAAGACAATCTGATAATTGAAATTTGAAAGCAAATACAACTGATCTTTATTTCTAATGCGTTTAGCGGTTATAGAGGAACTCTCTTTGTTCATTATTATGATCATTCTCACTGTTTTATTTTTATTTTTATTTTATTTTATTTTATTTATTTATTTTTTAATTTCTTTTTCGTTTGTAAAGGTGCGCTTGATAGGATACTGCATTGAGGGGTCTCTTTTCCTTGTATATGAATACATCGAGAATGGAAACCTAAGTCAACATCTTCGCAGTTCAAGTATACTGAATTTCAATGCATTACTGTGCATACAAGATTTCTCACAAAAGGACTAGCTCAGTCATATTTTTTCCTTTCACAGGCAGGGAACCACTGACATGGTCAGCTAGGGTACAAATTGCTCTTGATTCTGCAAGAGGTCTTGAATACATTCATGAACACACTGTACCTGTCTACATCCACCGCGATATCAAACCTGCAAATATTCTGATTGACAAAAACTTTCATGCGAAGGTTGTACGACATCATAGATTTTGTTGTTGAAGTTCAACAATTGAACAAAGAAACATGCTTGTAATACTCACCATCAGGTACTGTGCAGGTTGCTGACTTTGGTTTAACTAAACTGACTGAAGTGGGAAGTAGTTCATTACCAACAGGTACAGGTCGACTTGTGGGGACCTTTGGTTACATGCCTCCTGAGTAAGTCCCTTAAATTTCTCACTGGGTATTTAACATCAATAATTTGTATAGATGAATTTGGACTATACTTTAAGAATTCCTGTTTGGTTCTCGATTAATCTAATTATGCGCTTAAAAAAAGCTAATTTTCCCAAGCTCTGAGTTCCTTCTTCAATTTATGTCCAAGGAGAGTGTTCAGCAATGAGGAACATTGTCCCATGAACATTTATTTTTTCTGCCCCACTCCATTTCTTATTACTTTGGTTTTCTTCTACAAAGTCTAAGAATATAACAATGAGAATCAATTAGTAGTTCCCGGAACAAATGCATTCCATCATTATGCTTGCAGGTATGCTCAATATGGCGATGTTTCTGCTAAAGTAGACGTGTATGCATTTGGTGTTGTTCTTTATGAGTTAATTTCGGCGAAGGAAGCCATAGTTAAGGATGCCACTTCTGCTGCAGACTCGAGAGGTCTTGTTGGTTTGGTAAGCTATGCTCGACTGTTCTCTTTATTCATTGATAATATAGGCGTATTATTTCTTAAGGTGCAGTTTTGGTAGAACATAACAGGATTTGTGGTATGCCAAATTTGTGAATGGGATACTCAGTAATTTGCCAGAAGAATAAGCTATATCTAAATTGGTATTGAATGCGCACACACACAACCACACATAATTTTCTATTTAATAAATCTAAAGTTTAATGGCATTTCTTAAATTTACTGTTTTCATCTTTTAGAATTTAAATTAAATAGGCTGCGTTTGACACAAAAGGCTTACGTTAAGCTTTTTAATTTAAAAACTACTATAAATAGTAAATAGTTTCCACTCTAACCGCTAAAGTCTAAATGTTACCGCTAAACTTTATATTCTACCCCTCTCCGGTCTTTAGCTTTTCAAACCGCAACATTTAAACTCTAATTTAAAACTATAATACCAAACACTCAAAACTATCTCACTTTAAAATTATTTTTCGTCATTAACTACAAATTTTAAACTTTAAACTTGAAACTCTACATAGTCATAATTAACAATATACGGAGTATGTTTTATTTAATTTACGCACGCATACACAATCACACACAATTTTAAATTTTCTACTTTAGTAAATCTAGCCTGTCAATAGGTAAGTAAAAATTATAAAAAGTTGATATTCTAAAACTATATGGTTATACGAATCCAACAATATCTCACTTAAATATGTTTTTTCTCGTGTATCTGCACAAAATAAATAAATAAATAAATAATTAATCAATGTTACTCAATGAAACCTAACAATTATGCAAATGGAGCAATTAAAAAAGAACGGAGAAAGTATAATTTACAAAGTATTTTTTATTTAATTTATATGATCACTCGATAATGTAAGACTTTTAAAAATGAAATATAAACATAAATTTGAGTTTCTTGTTTTCAAACCAAATGGAAAATAAATATATTACATCGAACACTAAACCCAGAATTTAGTTGGCTATTTCATAGGCTCTGAAAGTTGGATTGTAGTTTTTACCCAATCCAAAACACCTACTAAGGTGCTCCTGGTTTAATTACTAAGATTTGTTCTATAATCTTTCTAGTTTGAAGAAGTTCTTTCTAAGTCTGACTCAAGTGAAGGCCTGAGAAAGCTCATCGACCCTAGGCTTGGGAACAACTACCCCCTCGATGCAGTTGAAAAGGTTTTGCATCTCTCTGACCACCATCTTTGCATTTTCCCCCCACTTAATTACAAATGCAAATATCTTCTTTGCATTTTCCCCCCACTTAATTACAAATGCAAATATCTTTTTTGCATTGTAGGTGGCACAGCTGGCGAAATTCTGTACGCATGAAAATCCTCAACTACGACCAACTATGAGATCAATTGTGGTTGCATTGATGACTCTCTCATCTACAACTGAAGACTGGGATGTTGGCAATTTCTACAGTAACCAGAGCCTTCTAAATTTGGCGTCTGGAAGATAATAGGTTGTAATTAGTCAAAAACTCATCCCACGTTTGATGAATATTCCTTTGAATTCCGGCTTCCTTTTTCCTTGGATTGATCACTTACCTGAGGATGCAAGAGTGCAGTTATATGTATAAATTTTTTCTGCAATTTATTAAGTTTGGTGTAGTTTGATGAGTGTGATTTCTATATGTATTTTAGTAGAATTACTTGCGCTGTATTTGAAGAGGCTACTTGTATATTGTTCAAATAAGAGTGATTTAGTGTAAGAAAAGAACCCAGAAAGCTTCTCGGGATACAACAAAGATAACTGTTCCTTAGTACTTAAAATTAGTATAATTTAATTCAATTTGGCTGTCATTTAGTTCATGAATTGTTTGTTTCATGGCACCTGTTAATGGTTGGGTGTTATTGTCCTTGCTGCCCGGCCTTCTTCGGTTTAATCGCGTTGTTCTCTGTTCTTGATGGGTTTCACAACTTTGATTATGACCCTGTTTGACAAAACAACTAAATCCAATCAGCTAATTTGTCTTAAAATACGACTACTTTGTTCAAGATCTTGTGAACAATGAGAAATATGCAGCTTCTCCAATAACGATGCTTAGCTTCATAAGTATTTGTTAAAAGTTGGAAATATATAACACCAGATTACAATCTAAAACAGAAATGTTAACTAGGGGAATATTGGAGTCGAGAAGGCAATATGCTTATGCTCCCGCAATTTTCTATTTCCAGCAGCTTCAGGCATGGGAACACTGACAGAACGGTAGAAGCGTCTTCTTGGGCTGTTATGTCATCCCACTCTTTCCACATTGTACACTCCGACCGTTTTTCTACTCCTGGGTCGGGGGCTTGGGGGAAGGGATTAGTGTGTAGGTGGCTGCACATGTAGCCACCATGTATGTGATGCGGGAGTTGTATTGTGTGATGTATGAAATTATGTGTTTTGTGTATTGGGAGAGATGTGTTGTGTGATGCAAAAAATGTGATGCTCAGAGATATGTTATGTGATGCGAAATGTCTTTTATGTGATGTCTGCGACTCTTGAAGGGGTTGTACCGTAACCGGATTGGGGGCTGGGACTCTTAAACTCGATTACGAGTGTCCAACCCATTGGCTTGGCTGACTGATTCTTACAAGAAACTGATTTATTAACATAAGTATATGGCTTTCGGTGGAGTTGGGCCATTTTATGGAAAAACGCAGAGGCCATAAAGAGAGTTCTTTCTCCAAGGAAAAACACAGCTATTGAGGTGACCTCTTTTTAGAGAAAATAGCTAGAGGAGAGATGGTGAGAGGTTATTCATTGTTGATTCCATGCTCTGACAAAAACATTGTACTATTTGTCAGGGCAAGTGCTGGCTTTTCAAAGGTGTTAGTTTGGAGTTGAATGGACAATTCTGCACGAACCAGCATTCAAGATTCACACATGGTATTGGTACGTGCATATTTGATCACAAAAGACACAAAATAAAAACATCAACAACCTCAGAGTTGGGGTATTTGGGTTGGATGTGGTGTTTGGCTACACTGATTTCTATCTAAGGTGTGCCAAGTTGTGTGTTTACTAATCTAATTGATGTGTCACGTGAGATTGGCTGTGCCTAGTAGTAGTACTAAGTTTATTCTAAAAGTTGTTGAATTCTGTGGAATCATAACCATCCCTCCATGAAATTGAAAGATTGAAGGTTATCAGAATAAAAAAGATTGAAATTTTAGTGGTCTCCGGCATGTAATGAATACTACTATTATTGCATAATGGAATTTCCAAAGCATAGTATGGGGACTTATTGGACTTTACGTACCTTTCCCTTTATACACTCTCTCAAACGAAGGAAAATGCCCAATTTAATTTAATTTAATTTAATTTATTGCAGCGTAAATAATTACACGACCGACTTCACTTTATTAAGGAAGAAAATAAAAATACTAACATATCTGAATTCCCTATGCAGTGTACACTACTGCTACTATAATACACTGACAGGCGCCTACTCGTCATTCGCTCCACCTCTCTCTACTTACAGATCCATTTCTCTATACTGATCAAATCTGCCTTTTCCTTTTTACGTCTAATGCAATGGCAATCGATTCTTCTTCTGCCCCCTTTTTCCGGAATTGATTGATATTTACAGCAACGGAATTCCAATTCTCTTTTTAGTTTGAAGGGGATCCAGGGCGAAAGTTTGGGTTTTGATTGCTGAAACAGAGCACAGCTTTGGTATGGCAATGGCGTCTCATGGCGGTGCGGTTGATAGAAATCGGAAATTGTTGCTGGGGATAGGGTTTTGGGTGCAGGGATTGAGGTGCTTGCCATGGATGGGTGTTTTTTTCTTCCTCAAGGATGTGATGAAAGTGGAGCCTTCCACTCTGCAGATTGTTCAGTACTCGTCTAATTTGCCCATGGCTGCTAAACCCTTGTACGGCATACTCTCTGATTCCTTCTACATCTTTGGCCAGCATCGCGTTCCCTACATAGCTCTTGGAGGTATTTTCAATGTTTGATTTTGTCGAATTCTTTATTTCAGTTGTTTGTTTAACTATATCGAACTGATGGTTGACGAGTTTCTGATTTTAGATTAATTGGATTGATCAGTTCTCTATACGGTTCACTGATGGTTTCAGTATTCTGTGAGATTCTGGTTCTTAATCTAGCTTTGGATTTGGATTTGGAATGAATACTCTTTTTAAGTGGTAACCTGTTTGTTAGTTAAGTTCAATTGGCAGCTTATTACTAGAGATTTTCAGTTTGTCTATTGAAGTTAAGGTGTAAATGTATGAACAACTTGAGGATTTGTCTGTAGTTAATGCAAGTGGACAATAGGATAGACTGCATTCTAGTACCAGCAGAAGACAGACAAAATGAACCAATAGGAACCTTAACAGCCAAAATTGAGTAATTCCAATGATAGAATCATCAGTCTGCCACATTAGCTATGGTTGTAGGTATTTTGGAGGGTGGTGGTAAATAGCCGTCGAGAGATCGTTAGAGGGCACAAGCCTGGAGCTATTGCTTTACTATGCCTTTATACTTTAGGATAGTAATACTAATATGTGCCTTTATTGATGTATGTTTCCTAAGTATACAATTGTTATAGAGTGAAAAACCATAAGATTTCCTTCAATGTTAAATCATGCTTGATTATTTGTTTTATTTTGCATTTCTGAGTCTAGTGGTGTGGTGACAAGCTGACTGCTAATGGCAAGTTAGTTCTGCCTCCAGAGCATCTACTTGTATTCATTTCAGTTTTAACTGGTTATTCATCATCTTTGCAGCACTTGTACAGGCAGTGTCATGGATAGCTTTGGCAATTTCTGCTAAATCGGGGGCCTCGTTTTTGTGGGTCACCTTTTATCTTCTACTTGGAAATTTAGGGGCATCTCTAGTGGAGGTTGCCAATGATGCCATGGTTGCTGAATTGGCCAATCAACCCCAGTCTTCCAAAAATTCCAAACGATCTTCATCTGGTGGGTTGCAGTCGTTTGTTTGGATGGCCTCGTCGATAGGTGGTGTTTTAGGGAACCTTTTTGGTGGTATTGCTCTCAATAGATTCTCCCCACAGATGATGTTTTTGGTCTACGGCATTCTTCTCTGTTTCCAGTTCTTGATGACCGTATTCATTCGAGAGAGGTCTCTACACCTTCCGAAAAGTGCATCCCAGACAGGTTTTAAGCATCAATTATCAGAACTCTCAGCTGCGCTAAAGAAGCCGGAGATTCTTTACTCAATAACCTGGTTTTCAATGTCGTACGCTATGATCCCGGCCCTGACAGGCACCATGTTCTACTACCAAACCCAGAATCTGAAAATCGAGTCGTCAACACTGGGGATATCAAAGGTGTTTGGACAAGCAGCGATGCTCGTATGGGGCATAGTTTATAACAGGAAGCTCAAGTCGATTTCATCAAGAAAATTGATCGCTGGCGTGCAGTTCTTCATGGCTTTATTCATGGTTTCGGACGTTCTATTTGTGAAGGGCATCTATCGCGGGATTGGTGTTCCCGACTCCCTATACGTTGTGATTTTCTCAGGTGTGCTGGAGGTGTTGTACTTCTTCAAGATTCTTCCTTTCAATGTTCTGATGGCACAGTTGTGCCCGCCAGGATGCGAAGGCTCCATCATGGCGTTCGTCATGTCTGCGATGGCTCTTGCATTCATAGCAAGTGGCTACTTTGGTGTTGTGTTGGCATCTTATGTCGGAGTAAACGGAGGCGATTTCTCCGGGCTGCCGACGGGGCTTTTGATCCAGGCAGTTTGCACAGTTTTGCCCGTTTTCTGGGCATCATGGATCCCCGATGACTCGAAACCAAAAGCGAAAGAGAAAAAAGAGAATTAAGGGGGCACTCGTTGGTTTTTTGGTAGATGACATTCCACATACCTCAAATCAGTGCTGGTTTAGACTCCTCCATTCTTACAAGTGTTGTGAGGTTACGTGGTATGGCAATAGAAAGAACAGAAGGCGCATTATTAATTTTATTTTAATACTAATAATAAATTCTACACTATTTCTGTTTTGAACTTTATCTTTCTAAGAAATGTGTCGTAAAATATAAACCTACGCCGATCTTAATAACATAGTTTAAGAAGGGTCTCAATAAAAGTTTTGAGGAAGACCAAATCTCAGAAAACTATAGAGGCATCCAAAATGGGGTAAAGTCGTAAAGACATGAATCAATTTGGGATATGCAATTTTATTCTCATTCTCGTTGAGTAAAGATGCGACGGCTATTTTAAATTTTGGTCGAAAAATAGAGTGGTGAAAAAATCATTCGAGTATCACTCGAATGCATTTGAGTGTCAGTCGAATGCATTCGAGTTTGTTTTTGAGACAGACTCAAAATGCATTCGAGTTTGTTTTTGAGACAGACTCAAACCATGCGAATGAAATTGGAAACCATTCAAGTAGTCTAAACATAGAATGGTGAAAAATGAATTCGAGTGCCACTCGCATGCATTCGAGTGACAAGTAATTAAAGTGCTGAGAAAAACATTTGAGTGCCACTAGCATGCTAATCGAGTGACCAAAAAATATAGTATAGAAAAAGTCATTCGAGTGCCTCTCGAATGCATTCGATTATATACTTTGAGGCAGACTCGAACCATGCAAGTGAAAATGAAAACTTTTCAACTGACCAAAAGTAGAGGGGTTGAAGAGGGCGTTCGTGTCCCTATCAAATGCATTCGACTTTCTCTTATGAGGTAGACTTAGAACCATGCGAGTAAAACTTTCGAATGACATAAATTATAATTGTGAAAAACGTTAGTCAAGTGCCACTCGCATGCCATCAGGGCCGTTCCTGAGATTTTATGGGCCCTAGGCGAATAAAATAATAAGCTTCCTTAAATATAAAAACAAACTTCGTCACAACAAAAAGTTTCACTGAAGGCGACTAAAGGAAAATCTTTTCGTCGCCTGGCACACGAGGCGATGAAATCCTGTAGGCGACCACTTTCGCCATCTTTTTCGTCGCCTTACCACGAATTTCTTATAGTGCATGTTTTTAAAAATAATTTTATTCACATTGAGAATTTTTTTTTTGGCAACATAAATTTCTAACTTTAAAAAGTCAAATTAAGAAAAGAACATAGAGCAATAATACTTTCGAGAATAATTTAAGTTATAATTTACCAAGAATCCTAAAAAGATTGTCCGGTAGAGAAATTTTCTAGGATATGGAGAGACCATCCCGCACAGATTTCTCACTTGGATGTGAATTTTTCGTATACACGAATTAGTTTTTTAAAGTATTTTCTCTTCCAACTACTAATTTGAAATTGAGAAAGTTGCTTAATTGAATTAGAAGATAGTAGGTTTAGTAAAATATTTGGAAAAACAACCATTATTGCTAAACTCAAATAAAAATATTTTTCCATTCCACCTTCTAGTTAATTTTTTTTTTTTTTTAAAAAAATTGCTTCATTGAATAAGATGTTGAGTTTAGAAAAATATTTGGTGAAAAGAATAAGTATTGCTAAATTTAAAAATAAAGATGCATAATTTTAAAAATTAATGTTTAACTCATTAATTAATTTTAGAAAAAAAACAAAATCAGAATTTATAAAAAAATAAGCAAAATGGACCCCCTAATAGACATGGTCCTAGGCAAATGCACCTTTGGCCATGGCCAGGGCCGGCCCTGCATGCCATTCGATTGTGTCTTTTGAGAAAAACATTCGAGTACCACACTCAGGCCATTCGAGTGATAAGTAATTAAAAGTGCTGAGAAAAACATTCGAGTGCTACACTCATGTCATTTGAGTGGCCAAAAATAGAATGGTAAAAAAATCATTCAAGTGCCATTCGATTGTGTCTTTTGAGACAGACATAAACCATGCGAGTGAAACTGGAAATATTCGAGTAGTTTGAATACAGAGTGGTGAAAAAGGAATTCGAGTGCTATCCACATGCCATTTGTGAGACCATTCAGATTCCCCAAACTCCAAATTTATAGGTTGAGGGTTCGATTCCTAACCCTATTCCTCCCCTATGTCCCTATTTAATTTATGTGGAAAAAAAATGTAATATCAAGATATAGATCTTGTAGATCTTGATAATTATGACTCCATCCGTCTCATTAAAAGTGGTCACTTTCTTTTGGGCACGAGAATTTAGATTGTGGTGTTTAGTAGTTAAAGTAGTTGGAGTAAATTTGACTAATCCATCCATCTAATTTATAATGGTTACATTTGACTTTTAACCATATTTACTATTTAACTTTTGACTTAATGTTATTGTAATGATGTAGAAAGAAAAAAATAGTCAAGTATGATCTTATTACAATTATCATTATTGTGGAGTTTTTAAGGTTAATGTAATTTGCTTAAAAGGGAAATGGGCCAACCAACGTTACTGGGACACCAAAAACGAATAGTGAATAGTGGTCAATAGTTCCTCCGGTTGGGTTGTGGGAATTTACCCTTCATGAATTCAGCCGCTTCCTACACGGCTAAAAACACCTACACCAAAACCTCTCGCTCCGTTCTATCAATACCATCCTCAGTTTGTCACACAACAATAACATCTCGGCCGTTTCCTGGGTTCAGAGCATTCTTCTAGAGAAAGCGATGATATTGGAATTGCAGACAAAATTCGCATTCTAGGCTACCGAATATAGATTATTTTTGGGGTTGTAATCGAGAATGGTAGGGCAGCAACAGTAGTTTTAAGTTGTGGGATGTCATGGTTTCTTGGTTGAAGTCATTCTACTGGTTTGTCCCTGGACGCCTCACGAGATACGGTACGTGTTAGTGTTGTCGGTGTGGAGTTTTGTTCGATTACCTTTTTCGGATGGCTGCCGTTATGTAATTTCGGTTTTAATTGTTGAAGTGCTTGACGTCGAGTCGAGACTTGGTGGAGATCCTTTTTGCTGAATGTTCTTTAGGAACCAATTTTGGTGAATCTATTATTGAGAATGTGCTTTTGATGAAGTTTCTGAAATATGGTGTTGTATACACCGATTGCTATTGGGTTTAATTTGAACTAATAGGGTTCAAGTTTTAGCTTTTAAGCTTATAACATGCTTAGTTGGTGTGATTAGATTCAATAAGGAAAATTGTGGGATTATTAATTCCTCATAAGACATGTGATTAGATAATCAATCAACAGAACCTTATCATTTGAATAAAACACGGCCGTAATGAATTGATGGATGAGCAAAACAACAGAGTGCTTGAGTAGTTTGAACTTTGAACACATTTCTCTATTGTGTTCAAGTTAGGTTGTTTTTCAGCTCTAATGAATTCCTTAAATATTAATTTGGAATCAAGCATGGAGGATTGATTTGTGTTTCCGGCATTTGAAATCATTGATGTTCTTTTAACATCATGAAAATCTGCAGAAAATGGAAACCACTTTCCTACTTTTCTAGTTTTCTTCATTCTTTTCTCTTTTTCTTTTTGGAATGACATGCTTTGTGATCTTGGCAGGAAGTATTTTTAGTAATTACCTGAAAGGCATTAAACACAATGAAAAGGCATTGGATCTATCTAAGACAGAAGCAGACATTGAGTCATTGCCAAGTCTCAAAGAAGTTGAGAAGATCATAGGGTACAGTTTCAATAACCGCAACTTGCTTCATGAAGCCTTTACACATCCATCGTATAGTCCGAATTGTGTGTCATATGAACGGCTTGAGTATGTAGGTGACTCGGTACTTAATCTTTTAATCACAAGATATCACTTCTTTATGTACCCGAATCTTCCACCAGGGTTGTTGTCGCCACTGCGTGCTGCCAATGTTGACACAGAAAAGCTTGCGCGTGTGGCTGTCAAGCATAAGTTTCACAAATATATTCGTTATGGTAATCCCAGCATTAGGAAAAAAGTAAGTACTTGGTTTTATCAACTTTCTGTCCCAAGTTAAATCATTATATGTTGCTGCTTGTGTTTCATCAAATACTAATTACTGATTACAACTGAGCATACAGACACAAATCACATGTATATTCAGTTATGTTCTGAAATTTGTGTTTGTATGCATTTGCAAAAAAGCTTTTGGTTATTCTCTAATGAGGAATGTGTCACTTTATGTTGTTAAGGGAGCATGTGGTACCATTAACTATTGTTAAATGTTCCTAGGGCCACATTTTGAAGGTCTAAGTGTTAAATGGTAGGTTTCATAGCCAGCTTTTGGCTTCAGTGTTGAAGGGCATAGGGAATAGGGATCTAAGTCTATTTACTTGGGAGAAGGTTGTGTGACTTGCCAATCCATAATACGAGATCAAATGAATGCTTAACTAAGATTTAATGACTCTACTTACTACTAAAGGTCCATCTCAGCGTAATCTTGTTCACTATTTGCATTAAAAGCTTTATTTGAGCTTGATTATCTGGTTCTTATAAGTAGGGCTATACACGAACCGACCCGGGAGTGTGAAGCTCAATGAGCAGCTTGATTAAAAATTTGATATGCTCGAGCTCATAACTCATTTAGGATCGCGAGCCTACCCGAAACTCATTCGACTAAGGCTCGAATAATTTTCAAATTATTGTTTTAATTTCAAAATTTTCACTCAAAAATTCATAATAAAATACCCGTAATCCGCAATAATAACTAATCCATTTATAAATACACCCAACCTATGGAAATGACGACATGGCCTAGTGGTCAAGTCTTTAACTTCCAACCTTCAAGTTGAGAGTTCGATTCCCCACCCGGCCCCCTATCATACCCCATTGTCCCTTTGTAATTTGTGTGACATGGGCTCCCACCACCCTTTAATATTAATCACTTCACATGCATCGGATAACCATGCGGCATAAGAAAATCAGAAATGAACTAAAATGGCATTTAATTTCAAATATAGCTCAATTGCAACAGAAGCATCACTTCAAATTTCTTTCTGATAAATTCCGGGGCAAAGATATGGAAACTATGACTACCAAAAATAAAATTAAATTATCTGACAATTGCATGCTAGATGGAACATAAAGAAAACATCCCAAGTCCCAACAAAGAGCAAGTCCAACAATCTGTGATAATTCTTGTAGCATTTTATTGTATTCAAACTTATAAAGAACAAGCATATGGTAACTGCTGGAACATTTCAGTAAATATAACATTAGACCCATCCATGCCGAGAAAGA
This sequence comes from Hygrophila difformis, assembly GCA_030278955.1. Taxonomy (NCBI): domain Eukaryota; kingdom Viridiplantae; phylum Streptophyta; class Magnoliopsida; order Lamiales; family Acanthaceae; genus Hygrophila; species Hygrophila difformis. Next base: position 50,631 of record JAOANR010000309.1, on the reverse strand, counting down.
AGAAGAGAGAATATTGGTTGCAATTAATAAATTATATATGGGTTAATACTTCAAATCAATCAATGACAATTGAAGGAAAAAGCCAACTCAACTTCGGGGACGGAGGGCTGTTGAGTCGTGTTTGTCTGCTTGTCTCTCTCTCTGAGTCGTATTGCAATTGAAGAGCGGAAGTTGTGGAACACGATGGAGGCGTAGGAGATGGGTTAGGGGTCCAATCAAGGTTGTTACGGTGCCTTGTTGCAGCGCGGTAGAAATAGATTGCCATACTACCATTCGCCATGGTGACAATATGTTGGTGAGTAGGTACAAAATATAAAATTATATATATATATATATTGTACAATTCTATATTAAAATTCTTAAATAAATAAATAGATTAAGAAAAATGAAAACAACTATTCTCAAGCAAAAGTTTAATATACATACCACATAGTTCAAAGCCAAAAACACAACCAAATGTCATCAATAATGCATGCATAGTTGAAAAAAATAAAAATAAACTAACTAAACAACATCCATCAAAGTAAAGTTAGCATCAAGAAGATCTAATTAGATGTCAAACAAATCAAGCCCCTTAGGTTATTATTTAAGTTAGTGTCATCCATTAGTATATTCTCCCTTGTTTCATCTTCATCATCTACATCCTCATTATCATTTGGAAATGCCTCCAGCTCCTAATTTCTATCATCCTCATTTATCAACTTTGATGTAGGATGACTATTGCCACGCCTCCTCCTAGAATAACTTAAAAAAGAACTTTAATCTCTTATAGGTCTCCCCTCAAAATTACTTGATACCTACATCCACTTCATAAACTTGTTCCTATGAAAGATCTTCGCTAGTATGCACTCGAATTATAAACCCACTCATTGTCCCATTGAAATTCTTCTTTTAGGACCATGAGCTTTGTTGCGCCTTTTATGAATTATTTTGAAATGTTCCGGCAAAGATCTTTCATGGGAACATGTTGAATGGTGGTTTCTCACTTGAATAATAAACCCACACATCAACTTGTTCCCATGAAAGATCTTCGCCGGAAGATTACAACAAGATTTCTGAAAAGGCGCGTGGAAGTTAAAGAATTTTAATCCATTGGTCCTAGAAGAATTTCAATAAGACAATGAGTGGGCTTATAATTCAAGTGACGTAGTACATCTTGGCGAAGATCTTTCATGGGAACAAGTTGATGAAGCGGTTGGTGGCTCAAAATTGGAGACCTAAAAGAGATTCAAGTTCTTTCTTAAGTTCTTCTAGGAGGGGGTGTGGCAATAGCCATTTCCAATTGAGAGATGAGGATGCTGGAACCATTTCCAATTGATGATTGATGATGAGGATATAGATGATGAAGATGAAGCAAGGGAGAATACATCAATGGATGCCACTAACTTATATAATAACCCTAGGGCCTTGGTTTGTTTGACATCTAATTTGCTTCTTGATGCGAACTTTACTATGATGGCGGCCATTTAGTTTTCTTTTCCTTTTCTTTCTAAAAAAATAAACTAACTAAATGTGCATCATTTAAGACATTCAGTTGTTTTTTGATGTTAGAATTTTGAACTATGCGGGATGGATGTTAAACTTTTGCTTTAGAATAGTTGGTTTTCATTTTTACTACAATCTATTTATGTATTTATGAATTTTAATATAGAATTTTATAATATATAAGTTTATATTTTGTAACTACTTACCACCATGGCGGCCGCCATAACGGCATGGTAGTATGGCTGTCTATTGGCGTCGTGGTGCAACAGGGCGCCGTAACTACCTTCCAATTCTTTCATATTTTTATAGTATTAAAATATACTATATATAGTTAGTCGAGCCGTTCGTTGAGCAACCAAGCCTAAAAAATGCATGCTCAAGATCGGCTCGTTTGCTAGCTCGAGCTCTAGTTGACCGTTGACCCGTGTGGTTCGGTTCTTTTGCAGCCCTCTTTATAGGTTCTTTCGGTTAACTCTTTATGGTAATATCTGAATGTGTTCTTCTGCTAATATTTTTCTCAAGTTAACTATTTATAAACTTCTGCAGATTCAGGCATTTATTGCTGCTGTGTCTGAACATCCTTTACATTCACATGGTTTAATCAACGTTCCAAAGGTGCTTGCTGATGTTGTTGAATCCACAGTTGGAGCTGTTTTCATCGACAGCAATTGCTCAATGGATACAACCTGGGAGGTGATTCCTACATATAACCATTGCCATATTCATTTTTACTCTCCTTGGCCAAGAGATACTCTGTTATGTGCCAAAACCACATCACTTGGAACCTTTGGTTGCAATACACTGTGATGGCCTAGCAGTTCAAGTGTTCGTCTCCTCCTTGTAATCTTGTATGATATTTGATTCTCTGAGAGTGCTAATGTTTGTATTCATCAGCTGTATTTTGTACTTTTAAGGGAAAAGCCAATTAACAAAAGTGAGATTTGGTTGCTGCATCTGAACTGCAATCAGCTTGAGGGCATTATAAAAATTCTGCAGTTCCATGTAACTGGGGTCAACATAATACAGCAATATAATTGTATGTGTGTTTAAAATTTTGTTTTGAGTATTTTAAGTGTTTTCAAAAATTAAGATTACGAACTTTATTGATTTAAATATTAATAGTGAAAAGAAATTTATAGTTTGTATATTGATTTGATGATTTTTGTGTAGTGATTTGATTGTGCAACTATGTGTAGGAGGAATAGTTGGCTTTAGGCTTTATTATATCGGGTTTCATGATTATTGAGAAATTTACTTAATTTATATCATGATTCTGATTATTAAATTATGAACTCCATATTTCATATTATTGTAAGAATTTGGAAACATTGTATTTGTTGGATTGTGCGCTTGCCACTTTGATAAATCTTCTGTTCACTGAATTACACACCCAACTGTATGAAGACTCTTCTGCCCAATGCTATATTTATATGTGAATAATGGTTCTTAGGAGACCTGCTGCTTTTGCATTGATCTTACTGTTATATTGGAGATTTTTTATGATACCTTACATTTTCCTTTTGCATTTTAATTTCTGCAGGTGGCAAATGAGCTTTTAAGTCCCATAATTACTCCAGCAGCGGTTCAACAGCATCCGGTTAAGAAGCTTGTTGAAATATGCCAGAAAAAGAAGCTCAAAGTGAAGTTTGTGGATCAATGGTCTTCTGAAGGTATTGTTGAAGTTTATGTGAACAATAAACTCAGAGGGAAGGGCATATGCCACGAAAAGAAGGAAATAGCATTGAACAGAGCAGCAAACAATGCATATAATTCAGTCGTAAGAAGGACAAAACGCAAGCCCCCAAATGAAGGTTGATAATAACTTCTTGTTTCTCAACCAGATTAAAGAAAATCTCTTTTGATCCTTTATATTCAGGTGCTGCCGGACTGTGTATCCTTCAGTGAACTCTCCCTAGGTATTGGCTTTGTCCCGAGACAGTTTTGCCTATGTTGATGTCTGAAGGTCTGGTTTTGCTTGTAATTGTTCCTTGTCCGAGAATCTATACAGTGTGCCTTGGTCGCCTTGTATAAATTATTAATTTATAAAAGAGGAAACTTGTTTTCAGGTTGGATACAGTTTGCCATCAATGAGATGATTATCCATTTAGACTTAAAAACAAATATTGCAAGCCATTGAGATAATTGCTAGATCACTCAGCTCACTTTATGAATCTCAGCTCCCTTTTGCCTATCATGGGATTAGATGATTGGCATTTGTAGTGAAGTCCCCTCATTAGGAGACATTCCACTCGACTCATTTCTTTCCTCATATTACAGTTTTTTTTGCCTATCATGTGTATCCTTCAGTGACACTCTCCTCTAGGTTTTGGCTGTGTCTCGAGAGAGTTTTGTCTATGTTGCTGTCTGAAGGTCTGCTTATGCTTGTAATTGTTCCTTGTCCGAGAACATGTACTTGCTCTTTGGGCCTTTGCCGAATAAGTATATAAAGGAATAAACCTATTTCCAGGTTGAATTCAGTGCCATTCATAAGACATCCATCCATTCAGTCTAAAATGCAAATCTTATAAGCTAATGAATTACTAATTGCTAGATCATTCAGCTCCCTTTGATGCATCTGTTGTTGAATCCCTCACTATAAGGCATTCCCACCGATGCTTTCTTGGCCCCTTGTAATTAATAAGTACTATTGATTTGAATCCCCATAATTATTTCATGAGGGAGGGATTGTTAAGGAGCAGCAACCCACCCACGGGTGAATGGAGGTCCTTGGAAACAACACAAGACATACTATGTTGTTATGCAACTGACACATATCCAAAACAGGCTTCTCTTAAAGAGACTTCATTGATGGTCCTAAACTTCTAATGTTTGTCTCGAGCATCTAAATTGGAAATCATATATCTTGCCTTGGGTAATCACTCCAGGCGTCCAGTCCAGCCCTTTAATTTACTCAATAAGCTATCTTGTCTTGTTTTCAGTACCAATAATAAAATACAGAAAAAAAACAAACTCACTCCTGCATCAGAAACCCAATCAGACTTTTCCCAAGCTCAAGTACAAGAGGCAAAAACATTCCTAAAGGATTCAAGAAAATTGATTGCGTGTTTTACGTTTCTGTGATAAATCGTTCCTGTGACTGTAGTAGCAAATAGTAAGTAGTTTTGATCTTTGATACGATCAAAGGTACATAATCCCATTGGATAAGTCCATCAGATTATGATTCAAAGCTTGACCTATTGAATAAGTAGAAAACATAAAGCGAACACAACTACGCAGCAAATGAAATTTGTGAACTAACAGAACCAATGATAATCTCCATTTCTCCAACTCGCTGTCCCACATCATAATTATAAACCAGACATGAAAGATTCTAGCGCAATCAAACTTTCTTGATGTATATAATACAGTTTATATTTAAAGGAATGCTTATAGCATAAATACATATGAATACACGGCATATAATTGACAGAACATATATTGCATCGCGCACATGCAAAGAGACAACCTGATGGAGTCAGGGGGGGTGGGAGGGTGCCAGATTCACAAAGGCAATGCCACCAAATATGCAAAGTGACTTAAATGAATACATACTTCAGTTATTCTGATGAACGGCAATTTGATGTATGTCCATGTCCTTGAGCATCACTGAACGCCCACATGAATCACACGGTGCAGTCCTAGATCCGCAGATGCTCTCATGTTCAGACAATCCTCTGATTCGGTCTCGGGCATCTGCAGCAGAAGTCCCGGCTTGAACCATGTCACCACAAAATCGGCATGTAATTAGCCGCAAGGGACACTCTAAAGACTGGTGTTGCACCTGCGATGGTGACATCGTAACACACACATATTATCACCATGGAAAAGGGGAAGTTTGAGACTATGATCAGAATTAACATTTCTATAACATATAGTAGTACATTTTTTTTATATTGATCACGAAATGAAATATGTAGCTAGTAAGAGATATTCTATGAAAAGAAAATATGACAGATGCAGAAGATTAGGGCATTAAGCTTCTTGATCGGCAGCCAGTAGCAATGTGCGGCACTAAGACTCAAAAAGCAACGTAATGATCCTGCCAATTGATCCATCCAACACAGTTTTAAGTTTTTGTGTGTTCCCAAAAATGCCAATGGCATAAAAAACACCACTGTTTTCAGTTCCCACAGTTTTGCTATATTCATTAAGTGAAACATGCTGCATACCCTACACAAAGAGAGGATTCCCAAAAGTTCATGAGTTGTTACTCAAATCCATTATGCATAGCTCTTTTTTATTCAATCCTTTGGCTAAATTGGAGCAATTTTTAGCCCACCAAATAGGAAAGTCTGCAATATTAACCCCTAAAATTCATCAAATAGTTAAAATAGTCCACAATCACTTTAAAATAACGAGAAATCAGGCCTTCATTGACAAAAGCATAGTCACTTCTGTCAAAATATTGATATAAGTCCTGATTCTGCTCATTTTTCACAAAAGTTTTATTACTCTTAAACACCTCATCAAATTTGGGAATGAAATTTTAAACCAACCTATTTAGTGGAAAGAATATTGTAATTTAGCCAGATCATTTGTAGTTTTTTTAATTCAAGAGAGACAAGGCTTTAACTTAAATGACTGTTCGCCAAATAAATCACTAAGATGCTAACTACCAATAGAATTGATAAAAGTGAAATATCACCACCCAAAGATGAGTGAAAGAAGACCAATAAACATCTAGTGCTAAATGTCAATTTATATGAGAAAATTCAAAAATCTAAATACGTACCATTTGTTCCTTCTCGAAAACAACCCCACAAGGGCACTGAACAGGTTCATGGAACACTTTCATGTGCTTCTGAATTTCACCACTTTGAAAAGCTTTACCGCATTTTTCACAGTGAACATGGTTCTCGGCCTCCTCAATCCTAAGAACAACACCACAACCAGCATGCTGGCAAACAATGTTATGCCTACTGCAGTAGGCTTCATGAAGGGCAACAGTTCTTGAAGGTATATATCGTTTACAGTTCCTACACGCGACAGTGTCTACTTCAGCATTTGATGAAGATAGCGCACGCTGGCCTATCTTCTCTGATGAAGCATCTTGAAGAATAGCCGATACCTCATATTTTGATGTCCCTTTGAAGCCATATACAGCAATTGTATAAGTACCAAGTTCCAAGTTTGTATCCTCCATGCCAATTACCAATTTCTTAGATCCCATATCATGGGATGACCAAGTGTGCTGGTGTTGTGTGGGGAACAGAAGGGGATGCTTGGAAACATACAGGTCCATATCCCCATCTTGTGTCAGCGAATCCAACTGAATCACAATTTTCGCATCCTTTGAAGATATTCTATTCCATGTATCATTATCTACAGAAAACTTATAGTATGAGTAGTTTCCTTCATCAACCACCCCTGACTCAGGCTTGCTAAAGACAAGAGGTTTCAACACATACTGGTTTCCCTTCTGTTCAGTGTCTGGTCCAATAATATCAACCTCAATATCTGTTTCAAGAACTGATATACTTGAAGAAGGTTTCAATTCAAGGACATGCAAATGATATGTGAGGACACCATGAGTGACGGTGAGCGCGTCACCTTTGGAAAGAGTTGCATGTTGGCGCAGAGTTGTCTCCAAAACAGCCTTGTGATTGGGAATGTCGGAAAAACCAGATTCAATAGATTGGAGTTTAGCATATGCACCTTTCGGAAGCCAAACATACCGCACCTCAACTATAGCAGAGATTGGAGTCTTTGTAGGGAATAAGTTACTCCAACAGTGTTGAGGAAGTGCCACAAAACCTTCTTCTGCAGTAAACTCAAGCACACCAGCATGAGTTGTCCTGGATCCCTGTGTTTCAGAGTTATCTGCACCTAAAGCAACCTCCTGGTGAATCAGGGAAAGAGAGAAATGTAATGGTCCCTTGTCAAAAGCTCCTTGATCAGACAGCTCGGTGAAACAAGAAGGTGGCAATTTAATCTTGTCTCCACTACCCGGATATGGTACAGCTTCTAAAATTCTATAAAAGTTGACTCCCCTACCAGCAAGCAGATTTTCTTCTACCAACTGATTTGCCTGATAAGAAAACATAAATTTCCAGTCAGGTATTTATCTATTTACCAAATACTCCCTCCGTCTCAATTATAATGGCCAGTTTCACATTTTGATACAATTCGTTGTTCAGCTTTGATTCAATTTTATTGCATGTATAATTGTATATAACAAAAAAAAAAATATAATCAAGTTGAGTCCTGTTAAATTCATATAATCGCATAGTTTAATATAATATATATTTTACATAATTTTGTACACACTTTTAGATATTAACTGGTAAACAAATGCATTGGACCCTGTGTCAAGTCAAATATGGCCTTTAAAAATGGGATTGAGGGAGTATAATCGGTACATAATTAACAAGGGACATAGGTGTAAAGGTCAAAGGGCATCAAGCGGGTTAAAGCCTGCGCTATGCCAGGGCATCAAGCAAGGAGTTCGTACTAAATATATCTATCTACATATATCACCACATTCCAAATGTAACATAGATTACAATCTAAAATTCATCACAAAATAAACTGAAAATAATGAACATAAGCATTAAAATTCAAATTATCAATTAATTGAAAATTGACATCAGAAATAAAAATAGCTACTGCTCCTGGCAGCACTGGCAGTGGCAGGCATTGCATTGAATATATTTTACATGGGCAGCGCACATAGCCGCACCCGCACAATATTAGTGTTTATAACTTAATATAGTCAGCAAAGAACCAAATATAAAAGTAAAATTACCAAAGAAAAATAAAATCAAGTTTTAGACGGATTTGGCAGTTAGGATATATATCTGTATCTCAATTTCGGATGGATATAGGATTAGGCAGATGCAATTTATAAAACCACATCTCTCACCAACATAGAAGTTTTAATAATAGAAAGAAAAGACAAAAGAATTTAAAGAGCCTTCACTAATGTGCGCCTGCCACATGCTTCTGCACCTTGTGCCATTATTGCTCATGGATCCAGCCAAAAGGCGCGCTTCAGCAACAGCACAGTTAATGCACAAGGAAATGGCACAAAGCTTCTGCAATTGGTGCCATGGCGCGGAAGTAACAACTATGCCTATCCAAGAATCCGATTAATATAGTACTAATACAAATTATGTCTCACATTCCTTACAGATTTTTGCAGGTCCAACTATCGCTCATATCTAATTTTGGATGTGATCATTTGCCAAAGTACAATAAAGTATCAACAATTCTTCAGAAAAGCTTTGTGCTCGTCTAGACTCTGAAACCATGTCACTAAGTAGTAAGGAATATTAGGCTACACTAATTAGCAAAGCAGAATTTTAACCCAAAAAGAAAAAAAAAAAATTGGTATCGCCGATTCTAGGGTTTCTTTGCATCTTCAACGATCATATTCATTCATTTCACTCCGTCTTAAAGTTTTCGGGGATTTAAGATGTAAAAAAGAAAAAAAGCAAAAAAAATACATATGCCCTATCCACAAGATTCATGATTCAAAATCACAAAAGATCACGCTCGCAGACAATATCGTCAATTGTCAATCCAGAACAAATAAATGATACAGCTAAACCACAGATTCCAACATCACAGTGACATAATGAGAGGCGAAATAAAATTTCAAACGGAGGGAGGAAAAAAACATAAAGAACCTTTGCTTCAGCGGCTGCGGCGTCAAGGCGGCGGTCTCTCCGAGCCGCCTCTATAGCTTCCCGTTGGCGAATGGCTTCCTGCTTTGCCTTCTTCTCTCTTTCCAACTTCAATCTCGCCCTCTCTTTCCTCTCTTTCTGTTCCTTATCTAACTTCTCGCTCGCCCTTCTCAATTCAAAATCCATTCGAAAATTGTGAAATTAGTCCCAAGAGAATTGATCGTTTTGAATTGGCAAATCTCCAGTTGACGAATATCAGACGAATTCCCAGATTTCTTGGCGGAGAAGAATGCCAATGGGAATGGTATAGATATAGATAGTAATATATGCTGGAGGAGGGGGAACGAAAATTGAATTGGGCATCATCCGCCACCGCCGACCAAGAGCGAGCTTGGATATTGAAGTTCCATCCGGACCATTCGATTTAATGGGCTCCATTGGAAGGCCTGGCCCAATAAAAAAGCCCACCTACATGTTCAGTACAAAACCAATTATGTATGTACTCCAAATCTCCAATAGACTAGTAATTGAAGGTGCAAGAAGGTTAGCATGTCAGAAAATGCTCTTGAGTCTTGACTCTAATAAATAATGGTAAATCAACTTTCAAAATGATAGTAATTCCTCCGTTCTTTTTTATTTGACACGATAGGAGTTTTGTTACTGTTCATTGAGTAACTTTGATTCGACTTTTTAATACAGTTATATAGGACAAAAAAATAGTTAAGTGAGATCTTGTTAGATTCGTCTAATCGCATAGATTTAGAATATCAAAGTTTCATAATTTTTACTTGTACGCAATTTGAGTTATTGAAGATTGAAAATGTGTATGAGATTGCGTGAAATGTGGGTCCGTGACAATTAAAAATGAACGGAGGTAGTATTACTTAATTTTGAGATGGGAACAATACCCTAGTAGTCAACTCCCGACTCCCAAAGTATAGGTTGGGGATTCAATTCCCCACCCGGCCCTTATCCCCTCTTTATTTCATTTGTAATTTGTATAGTACGGGCTTCCACTATCATTTCCTAGCCTGTATAGGCTGTTCAACAAAAAAAAGTTACTTAATTTATAAAAGAGTACTTATATATATATATATATTAGGATATGGCTACAGTGCATGTACCTGTAGGTACAGGTACCATTTTATGTGTTGGGTAAAATATTTTTATGATGGATGTATAGTTGTGTAATTTTAAATACAATAAATTCATGTGATGCCTAAAGAGTTTTCATGTGATGCATACGTACTATAATGTGATGCGGTATATGGTATAATGGGAAGCCTGATTCATGTGATGTCTCAAAGGGTTTTATGTGATTTATACGTAACATGATGTGATGAGAGCCACTGTTTATGTGATACGCGTATATTACATATTGTAATGTATGTTCGAGATGATGTGGTAATAGATTCCATCGTTTAGTCTTGTGATATCAAAGCTCCTCGGTACACTAGCATATTCATCGTGAAGTTTTGTAACATTTTGGAAGTAGTTATGTGAGTGACAATGTAGTTTGTAAAATTTGATCCCGAAATTTCTATCGATGTTGTTGTATGTTGATCGAAAGTGTTATATGAGTCTACAGTTCTAATTGATAGATGATTTCAATTGAAATCGATATAATGCTCGCCGAAATCGGTGAAGAAATGACTTCCGGCTAAGAGTAACCATTTTTCCGGCCAAGTTTTGGAAAATTCCGGCCAACTTTCGTCATCTTGAGCTACAGTTAGTGTTTCTAAAATTCGACCACATATTTGTGATCCTCATGTCCAAAGGAGTTGAACGCACATAAGCTTCATTATTTTCGAAAGAGTTTGGAGGATCGTCGGATTCACTATTCATCTTTCTTATCCGGCGAACCCATTTATTTCCGGCGACGGTTTTGCATTTTGATAACGATTATGAGATCCTTGTGAGATGTAGATTCATCATTTGGACTGATTTTGTTGATTGAATCAAGTTTACACAAAGTTTAGAAAATCACAGTTGAGATTTGGTAGATATTTAGTTTTGATCCATCACACATGAATTGCCTTATCACTTATGTATAATTTTACATTATACCTGCACCTACAGACTCACATGGAGTCTGTACGCTATCTCTATTGTATATATTATATATAATTTTGTTCAATTTTACATACGCGTAATAAATTTATAAAAAAAATATTAACATGTGAATATTCAAAAGTACTAGAATATTTGGCTCTAAAGTACTAGAATATACCGACCTTAGAATATGATTCCATTGCATGTAGCGTGGTCGATGGCTGATGGAAAAATGCTAGCATGAGTCCCGCGTTTTTATGGATAAACGAAATCAATTTAAGTTTCTATGGACTTATAGAGTTGTTGAGGTTGATATCGATATATCGAAAAAAAAAATCATTTAGTCCCATAAGTTTTTTTAATTTCCGAAACCATCCCATAAATATCGAATTAAACGAATCCATCCCATAACTATCATAATAATTGTCGAACCCGTCCATGAATCGGTTTTTTTCGCTAATCATCGTCCAACCCATCCCATAACTTCCCTAATGAATGGATGAGTTCGGCGATGATTAGAGTAGTTATGAGACGAGTTCGGCGATGATTAGGTAGTTATGGAACGGGTTCGGCAATGATTAGCGAAAAAACCGGTTCATGAACGGGTTCGGCTATGATTATGGTAGTTATGGGACGAATTCGTCTAATTCGATATTTATGGGACTATTTTGAAATTTTTTTTTAAAAATTATATGACGATATGGAATTTTTTTTCCAGATATATCATGCAAAATTTGGATAGTGTTATAAGTTGTAGGATAGCATCTTCTAGAAGACGACCCTGTGGCTGTGGCCTGTGGGGGTAGTTTGAGACGACTATACCCTTTAAAGTCTTTGCCAAGACTTGTTATTACATGCCACTAAATATTGAGGTGACATAATTATGACCACAAAAAATCGTAACATATATGACCAGGATATCTAACCACCAAATTTAATCCTAGTCGTCGTTGCACATCGATCAATTTCTGCATTTTTATACTATATACGTATATATTCATCATCAAATGCCAATCTTATTGATGCCTAAAAAAAAAAAAATGCCAATCTTACATTTTGATTTCACACACATGCACACACCTAACAAGAAAAAATCATTTCTAAATTTAGACATTATTCCTCATCTATATATCACAGACCATATATTAAAGCAATAATTTTATACTTTTTAGATAGTAATATTAGATTACAATTTTATCCTTAAAAAATATAAAATACGTACTAATAATTATACAGAAATTAATAATGGTAACATTTTCCCTAATTAAAGTTTTTTTTTAAGAGCCATTGAAGGCCTGGAAAGGGTGCTAGGAGCACATACCACACAAATTATAAAGGGGAATAAAAGGGAGGGATAAGGGGCCGGTGGTGATCGAATCTCCAACATTCCGTTGGAAGCTGGGGCTTAACCACTAAGTCCTCATCCCCATAAAGATTTGAAGCCATGATCTTTAAATTAGTAAATGAAAATATTAACCATTAAATTTATTATTTTTCTATGCATGCGCTCCTCTCTTCTTATGTTTACTTCCTCCGTGCATCCACAATAAATCAAGATTTATCATCTGCAAGGGCAATTAAGGATTTAAGGGTGCATCTCCCAAAGCAGTTTTTTACATACACAATGCTCGAATCCGAGACCTTGCTTAAGGGACTAGAGCCCCCATCCACTCAAGCCAACTTCTGTTGGTTATTAAACTTATATCTTTAATCTATATAAATAAAAATATGTCAATTTAATTCGAAGTACTTTAATAGTATAAATTACTCCCTCCGTCCCACGAAGTTTGACACCTATCCCTTTTTGGGTGTCCCACGAAGTTTGACACCTTTCTATTTTAAGATAAATTAAAATAATATAAGTTTTATTAAAATTTTAATTATTTTCCAATCCCATTAAAAGTAATCACTTTTACTATTCTGCACAAATTCTAATACAATTTTACTTTCCTACACAAAGTCACTTGTATTTATTTAATTCTTAATATTTCAAAATTGGTACAGATAAAAATTATATAAAATATATATTCTAAAACTACACGATTAGACGATTCTAACAAGACCATAATTGATTATTTTTCTCTAATTACATCATTACGATAACATTAAGTCAAAGTTAAATAATAACCAGTATCAAAATTTATTAGAATCTTAAATACAAACACGCACACCACTTTAACTACTAAACCCCACTACCTAAATTACCGTGCCCAAAAGAAAGGTGTCAAACTTCGTGGGACGGAGGGAGTATAATTTAACTTTTAATTCTCAAAATTTCGTTATTATTTGTTTTAAATTCATAACTTACTATATACATCGATCAAAATATAAAAATGGTGCTTGCAGCAATATTATATATACTAGTAGAGTAGTACAATTTAGCTTGGGTAAGAAAAGTGGCATAACATAATATACTGTAATTAATAATAGTAACATTTGGGGATGAGGACTTAATCCAAGTGGTTAAGTCATTCGACTTCCAACGGAAGGTTGGAGGTTCGATCACCACCGGCCCCCTATCCCTTCATTTTTTTCCCTTTGTAATTTGTGTGACATCTCCCACCACTTCTTTCCCATGCCTTAAATGACTATTTAAAAAAATAATAATAGCATTTAATATAAAGTTACAATATTACCCTCAATTCACATTGTTGAGGTTCCCTCTCCATTATTAATATATCCTACATAGTTTTCACTTGGTTGGCGGTCAGTCATAACAAGCCACTTGATCCATATAGCTAATAGAGGTATCAAGACGGGTTGCCGGGGCGACATGGGCTAAGCCCACTCCAGCCCACCATTTCGCGGGTGGGTTTGGCCCATGGCGGGACAGGCTAGAATAACTTCAGTCCAGACCAACTCACCAGCGGGTTGCAGGCCAGATGGGCTAGTCCGCGGTTTCTTTTTATCTAATTAATAAATTAATTTTTAATTATATAATAAATTGTGTAATATTATTATTTATTAAAAATTGAATATATTATCTAATTTTAAAATTAAATATATTTTTAATAAAATCTAAAATGATCTAGTTTAATTTTGTATAGTATTCTTTTTGAAAAAAATTAGTTGAAAAAGTAATGTTAGTAGCTCATGTCATATAAAGTGAGTTTTAAAATTATTTTAATTTATTTTGTCAATATAATTCAATTTTAATAAAAATATAATTTCAAATATCAAATTACACAGTATATGATTTCAAATAATATTCAAATTAAAATTACATGAAGTATATGATTTAGTCAATAAAATTATAATGAAAAATTATAAATTGCATTATATTAACTAATATCAAATTAAAATATATGATTTCAAATAATATTTAACTAATCAATATTCTTACAAATACATATATGTTATTTAGATTTTCATAACGAACAAACTTCACAAAAACTTAAATAAATTAAAATTTTGGCTTAGCCCGCGGGCTGGTTCGCACTTGCCGCGGGCCAGCCCAAGCGACGGCGTTTAGACCTGCGTCTAAACGTGCCTTTACTTATTCAGCCCAACCCACCCTTTTGGGAGGCGGGGCGCGTTGGGCCAGCCCATTTTGACAGCTCTAATAAGCAAGTTTTTTTGTTATGTTATGTTTAAATTATTTATTGCTACCAGACACAATTACACATGAGGTCGTGTTAAATGTTGACAAAATGTGTCTTCATGGGACCTCCCAAGTGTCTACTAATTATAAGGATTGAATTGGAACCTAAAACCCTTTTTCTTCATTTTGGCGAGGTCATTCTCATTCACTAGCTAGCTAAAAGCCAATCTAAAGATGAGGACAAGAACAGACATTTGGTTTCCAACTTGAGACTTTGTACCGTCTGATCTATCCGTTCTTAATTTCACCTTGTCTGAAATTGTCAAAGATGAGTTTCCCATTGAATTCTTTGTCATTTTGATTTAACGGATTAAAATTAGTTGGCTGTGAACACATTTTCTTTGATGCTCAAGCTCAACTGTTGAACAAATAATTCTTATTTTTCTATATTTAATTTATGAATTGTCGATTAAAATTTTCATGTAGCAGATATTTGAAACTCTTTATTTTTTACTGACCCGTGAATACTTGACTAAGCACAAAATTAAAATTAATGACTACATTCCAAATTATGGAAACTCAACTCTAAATAATGCAAATATAGGTCATTGAGATGAGTTCAAAACAATCAAACTTGAGAACCTCATAAAATGAACTCTCAAGAAAGTTCAAATGAGAATAAGTAATTAGGAAAAATACCCTAATTTAAAGATCAAAGTGATGTTTTATTTTTTTTTTCCCATAACGATGACGTAAAAACATAGACAAATAAAAAAATAAAGAAAAAAAGTACAGCAAGCTTGTCCCAAACATCATCTAGGAAAAACCCAAGTTGTGAAGAACTCTAACGACTTTTAATTTTGAATCACAATTTATATATAGCTATGAATATTTTTAAAAAAATTGTGCAAACAGTATATAATATATATATCAGCCCAAGCAGTATAATATTTATAATTATAATATTATGTCATAAATTTTGTGGTGAGGGTTATATATAGTACTGTAGTATTTAACAAAACTTATACAATTTAATATAAATATACATATATATATGATTGTAATTTCGTAATTATATTCATCAATGTATTAAACAATGTTAAAGCTAAGGTAATTATTCAAGTTTACTTTTATTTTATTTTTATGTTTATTTTTTAGAGTTCATTTTCATTCAATAATGACCGCGAAATGGTCTATATATTTCTATGTGGAAATGAGAATATTATATATGAGCACATACAGTAGCTATAAACGAGTGAACAAAATCATTACATTAAGAAATTGAACTATTGGTAATTATATATTGCAAATAATTGTACTTATTATATTCATCAGTAATTGTTCCTATTCAGTGAGAAGATTTGGTGTATTGTAGTCACTATAATGACAAATTCATGTCAAGATACAATCATTTATTTAATCACAGATTCAAGAATCATGATATGATTTGTCAAAAAATATTTGAATGCTTTGATTGTGGTTTATAACTGCTTGTTTTTCAAGAATATCTTATATAAATTGATTATTTTATGTAGTAATCAGAGAAGGGCAAATTTATCGGATTTGGTTTGGGAGTTGAATCAACTTTTATTGAACTGGTGAAGAAGTGTTTTGTATGTGCTTAGTGTTTTATACAATACAGATACCATTAAAAGCAACACACACCTCATCAGCACGAAACACCGATCGAGTCAGCATGCGAGTGTCTGCTGAACTTTTCCAGTTTAACTAGTTATCCAAACCCAAAATTATCATATTCATATGTAATATAAATATCTTTCTTAATTTATCCCATATTGACCGTGCCAAAAGGGAAAAAGACACCATTGGTCCCATAAGTTTCCACAATTTCGATTTCAGTCCCATATTAATTTCATTAACACAATCAATCCATTATGTTTGCTAATTTTCGCATAATCCATCCCAAACCCCTTAATGACGCATTTCTGCTGACGTGGCACCAGATTAAGCAAACTTATGGGACCAATGTCGCCGCAATTAGCAACTTATGGGACCAATGGCACCACAATTAGCAAACTTAAGCGGCGCCACGTCAGCAGAAATGCGTCAATAAGGGGTTTGTGATGGATTATGCAAAAATTAGCAAACATAATGGATTGATTGTGTTAATGAAATTAATATGGGATTGAAATCGAAATTAGGGAAACTTATGGGACCAATGGTGTTTTTTTTCCGTGACAAAAGAAATATTCATTAAATTTTAGAGGCAATAATATGTATATAAATTTTTTTGAATTTTGACTATCCAACTAAGATGCACCAAGGCATATCCACTAACAAGTTTGAAGCGATAATTCTTTTCAAATTTAAAAAACACATTAGTATATGGCGCCATTAGAATATTGTTACTAAACATAAATAAATAAATACTTCAAAAAAATTTAATATTATCCCCAGGCATGTTAGTTGTCATCAAAATCCTATTTAAGTGAATGAGTAGTGTTCATATTTTAATTCGTTTTGTATAGAAGAAAGTACACTTTTACACCTAATTAAACACTTTAAAATTGGTTTTTATATGAATCATACATATATATGTTCACATGTATGTATATACAGACACAGAACATATATTTATTACACTGGCCAACATGCCCACGCATGGAAACATTTTAAATGGTTATCATATCATTATTAAATTATTAATTTAGAGCCAAGTTTCTTTCATTCATTAATTATATTCATATGATACTTCTGCGAAGCGCTAAAGGGAGTACTATATTTCGGGAATACTTTTTATAAATTAAAATATAGATATAGGTGTGTTAATAATATCGCTTTAAGAAAATTTCAATTTAATTACACAATTCAATCGTTAGATTTTCTTTTTTTAACGAGTTTTATTTGATCACAAATTCTGTCACTAAATTTGTTAGTAATTGAAATTTTGTAGTGTATCTACTATTGAAATATTTTGAAACAGGGTTAATGGATGTGATACATCTCACAGAAAAAAAATAAAATAAAAATTCAACTGTTATTTTGATAAGCTTAATTTAGATTAACATTTAGTTTGATTTGATTGGATGCATGAACCAGTTATATTTGTTGAGCATGTTGCCAACTTGTTAATTAGCTGTATAAGGCTTTTTTTTGTCTTTTAGTTTCACTATATATATTTAGTTTTTTAATATTAAAAATACTTTATTTTATATTATGTCTACTTCCTTCCATCCTCTTATCTCCTTTATTTCTCTTTTAATTTTTCTTTTGCATGCTTTCCAACTAGGGATGACAATGGATCGGTGAGGGTACGTAAATACACCTCCATCCATAAATGCTATATCATCATCATCATCCAACCCACCCATCACCCATCTAAAATTCAAGCCAAATTCAATCCACCATCAACCATGGGTGAAACAGGTGGATCGGGTGAATAATTGATTTAAAACATACATAACGTTGCAATCATAATTCATTTCGAAGTCAATTCATGTTTGAATATCATAAAATCTAAAAAACCATACTTGATTTGCGGATGTATTGAAGCGAAGTGTAAAGGAGATAATAAGACCCAAAAAGTTGAATAATCAAACACTGAACATGAAAGGGTTAAATGGGAGAAGTATAAAACATGTTGAAGAGTCCTGACCTTGGGAAGATTAATGCATCTCTTAGTAATGAGTGACTGAATTACGAGGAGAATTGAGAAATATTGGAACAACGGAAGGGACTGTAGAAGAAAAAAATGGAGGAAAAATTAAGTTAGATGTTGCAGTTGGCCTGAGTGGTATGAGACTCTGGCAGCTTAAGCAAAGGTCTCGGGTTCGAGCCTTTGTGTATGTAGAATTTTGCTTTGGGAGAGACAACCTTTCAATGCCCACCCGATCCTCGAAGGATTATTCTTAGGTCCTCGAAGGGTGGTGGGTTGAATGAGCCTAAATCCATCCCTGACCCGATTCACCCATCACCCCATAAGAATCAACCTTTTGTCGGATTTTCATCCATTTCGTTGGGTCGGGTGGATCGGGTTTTTGGCGGGTGCCGGTGAAATTGACATCCCTAATTCCAACTACCATTTAAGTAACATTTTCAGGTTTGTAACATTTTCCATGTTTTGAGAGAAGGGAATAAGGTGGCGGATACGCTGGCTAAACATGGTGCATCTACGGAGGATTTCTTCACCACGTGGGCGTTTCCTCCGGATTGGGTTCTTGGCGAGTTGGAGGCAGATGCTTTAGGCGTTTGCTTTCCTAGATACTAAATCCTTTGTTTTTCCTTTCTGTTCTGTTTTTTGCTGTTTTTCTTATTTTTTCCCTGGCTTCGGCTCTTCCAAAAAAAAACTACCATTTAAGTAAAAGAATCTGAATCTCATGCAATCCAAAAAAATATATATTCTCATTTTATATTTTCATATAAGTTCAACACCCATGCGCAGCGGGCGATAAAATCTAGTAATTATATAATCTCTAAATTTGCTAAATCTGAAATCTAAATTTATAAGTTAGAGCCTTTTAAAATACTTTTTTTTTTTTTTTGAGGGGCATTATATTTTCATTACTGAGAGTGAAAAAATCACCACATACATTGAGTTTACAACGCCCCCAGGGCTTTCTTACAACCCCAAAACTATGGCATGTAAGCAGCCGCTAATGATTACAGTAGCGGCATACATATACTCAATCAACATCAATACCATTCTTCTATTTTGTCTTCGCCACTGGCCCCCCGTTTAGCCCAATGATCAGCCAAAAAATTGCGTTCTCTGAATACTTGTTGTAATGTTTAAAACTTATAAAATTGTAATGTTTATAATTATACTCATTTAATATATCCTTAGAACTATTTGAAGGTGTACTATTGATTTAGTGGTAGTAATAATTAAGTAAAACGAAACAAGTTAATTCCAGATTTCATTTTATACATAATATTTGAATTTCACGTAAGTTACTATACAACTGTAATTATCAAACATGCTTGCTATACATAAATGTTTAATCTGTTAAAATTTAATTATAAGTGGTAGTATTATATTACCAAATGTCGATCGATCGAATGTGCAAATATTGAAAAATTCTAAATGTGCTAACTAGGGTTTTGTCGCACTACAATTGATTTTTTGTTGCACCATTTTATATATAAACGGAATTGTTGCACCAATAAAAGCATTTTGTTAATATAATAGCACTAAAAATATAGTCCAACTATCAAATTCCGTTAAGAGACATGAAATAAACTTCATCCATAAAACTCGAATTCGATAAATTGGCAAAGAACGCCACAAACTCATGAGTGGGTAAAGTTGAAAGAATAAAATAATTCAATCGATTTATTTTTATAATATAGTAAGTATTTTTTAACAGAGGGAAATTATACATAATCAAGTAATTAATCCGTTGTTATGTAATGACCCCTCATTGGTGTGTGTAGATTGAAAAACATGATGTAGATATTTTGGGAAAATAGGATTTGACCTAATTAACACACAATGACTACAAAATACCTTATCCCTAGCTCAATTATATTACCATATCACATTTGGTCCTCTTCTCTTACTTTCTCTATATATGCCCACTATGCTAAAGTATTACTAGTCTTCTCTCCTTTATTTCATTCTCCTTTAGTCCATCCCATCCCTTGCTATTTCCACACTCACCGCCATGCCCTTCCCTGGCCACCTGAATCGCACCACCGCCGATGATGACGACAACCGCGGCAAAAAAACCATCCGTCTACATGATTTCTTCGCCGGTCACCGGAAAGATGAAAATCACAGTTTTGCAGGCACTTCTGGCCTCGAACACTCCTTTCCCCAAGAAACAAACACAACCACTTCAATTTTAGACTGTAATGTTAATACCAGTGTGAGTATTCGCATGTTCATGTATATATATATTGATATATTCAATACATAATAGTAGTAGTTCTGGTGATTTACTTTTTCTCTCTTTCTATCTTTTGTGAATGATAAAGACGGGTTTGAATCTTCAAAACCGCTTCAAATAACGACATGGATCCGTTCAATTCTTTCAACAAATTAGGGAGATTTGAGGTTATGATTGTAATAAGTGAAACACAAGAGTATGATTGTAATAAAGCTAGCTAATTATTAAGTGATATATGGATCTGCAGCTGGGACTGCTGAAAAGTGAGATAGAACGAATGAAGTCAGAGAACGAGCGATTAAAGGCGATGCTGCATCAGGCGACGAACAGCTACAACGGCCTTCATACGCATGTGCTGTTGCTGAACGCACAGCAGCAGAAGCATCCGAGCGATGTTCTTATCAGTCGAGACCAAGGATTTAAGGATGATCAAGGAAGTCTTCATATTGGAGCCCCGCAATTTGTGGATCCAAACTTGGCTACAGAAGCTTCTTTGCCCTTATTGTCCCAAGGGCGAGGAAAAGATCAGGATGAGGAAAGGTCTGGGAACAAGGCTCCTATGTTGTCGTGTAATAATGGGAAACATGGCAGTGATCAGGTGAATGTTAGGAGGGCTCGTGTATCGGTTAGGGCACGGTGCGAGGCTGCAACGGTACTTTATAACTCGTCGATGCATTTTTGATTGATTTAAATTTTATTGCCAAAAATTTAGGGTTTAGTAGTTGGAATACTTTTATACGTCTCTGAATCTTGTTACCATATTCTAGCCAGATAGATTACGAGTGTAATTTTATTGCTAGTGTTGTAATGAATATATATATTTGGCAGATCACAGATGGATGTCAATGGCGCAAGTACGGGCAAAAAATGGCGAAGGGAAACCCGTGCCCTCGGGCCTACTATCGTTGCACAATGGCTACTTGTTGCCCAGTCAGAAAACAAGTAAATTTGCTATCCATGATACCATTAGGTTTTGTTTGATCAATTGAATAGTACTGTACTAAATAATATACTATGATGAGCTGACTTGTTAACTACTTGAAATAGAAATAGTATGAGCTGCTCTATTATTTTTATCTCCAAATTATAAAACATACTATTATGATGCTCAAAACTTTAAGAAGTCTTGTAGGAGAGCTGCAGGGACTATACGTATGTATTGAAGGGATTAATTTATGTCACCGTCCGAATAAACTTTCAGCTTTTTGGGTAGATCAAAGCAATTCTTTCACCTTTTTGGGTAGATCAAAATTTAATTTGTCTAAACACACACGAATTACACAAAAACTCTTACTATGATTAGGTTTTTTGTCCGCACTCCACGTATGGTAGGTGTGAACATTTTTAGGATATAATTGTATTTATGCTCAAAATTTAAATTTTTAACCTATTCAATGAATGAGAATTTGAAAGGGCAAAACATGTTGATCAATAAAAATAGGGTGTAATAATTTATTATAGTATAGATTGAGAGAATGCTTTAATTAATGTATCGATGTTACTCTTAGACCTCAAAGAGGCTTGAGAAACTCTTTTGATTAACCAAAAATGTTCTATAATTGTAGTGTGTTTCATTGTAGGTTCAAAGATGTGCAGAAGATACAAGTATCCTCGTAACAACGTATGAAGGTAATCACAACCATCCGTTGCCTCCACAAGCAATGGCCATGGCCTCAACAACATCTTCCGCTGCAAGAATGATACTAACGGGCACAATACCAAGTGCGGATGGACGAATGGACTCAACTTCACTGCCTCGGATGCTCCTCCCCAACTACTTTAACCTTGCCACCATTTCTACATCTGCGCCTTTTCCTACCATCACACTAGACTTGACGCAATCCTCCAACCTGATGCCACAAATGAGTCAACCGGTCCGGTTTGGTATGCCTTTCCTTAGCGCACCACTAGCCGGAGGGAACGCTGTTGCAGATGCGCTTTTACCACAAATTTTTGACCGGACATTGTATAATTTGTCCAAAATTTCAGGGCTACAAATGACCCCACGAGACATGGGCCAAGATGGTAATAATCAGCCGCTGTTTCTTGGACATGGATTAACCGATGTTGCAAATGCCATAGCTAATGATCCAAGTTTCAAAAATGCGTTGGCCGCATCTGTAACCTCTCTAATAGGCGGATTGTGTATGAATAACAGTGAAAATCAACTTCCCGCAAAGAGCATGGTCGATGCAAAGGGAAACGATAACAAAAATAATGAACTTGACGGCTAGCCTGAAATCTCGAGTCAGGTGATCAACAATGACAAAAATTTTGTTATACGTTTGTTGGTGATGGTATTTATGTGGGGAAGCTAGCTAAGGACACTTTTCTTTAATATTCTAGATTTGTTTAAATTGTGATGAGCCTGTTTGTTAAATTTAGGGTTCAATCAAATATCCATCTGTGTATTTATATGCTGGAGTATATAGATTTTTTTTTTGTTTCATTTTTTTTCCACCTTTAATTTGACAGTTATCTATACTATTGTATATGAAAAAAAGGAAAGAAAACTTATACCTTATTTCTTTACATGTATAATGTGAATTTCATAGAGTAAAGATTGGAATTTTACAATCAAGATCGGGATCAAGATCCTACTAAATTTAAGATCCTACAAAGATTTGGATCGTTTTTAAGGAGTGTGATAGTAGAATGATAAGAAATAGATGTCAATGAAGAATTACATGGGGCCCGGAGATAAGTTACCTGAGAAACTGTTTTTCAATCATTTGGCCAACGTTAACGAGTGCTTTGAGTTTGTGCACTGTTAAAGATGCATCATTGGACTTATCAAGTTTTGCCCGGACCTCTTTTGCGATTTTGAAAGCTCCTTCCAAATTAGATTCCAATTTCGACAGACTTATAACAAAATTTTATACCAAAATTAAACATACCTTTATGCAATACTTTTTCTCAATCTCTTTATATTTCAACAGTAATGGACACAGTTGTTCTTCATAGGACTGTTCAGAGTGCGGTCTAGACCAGACCAAACCGTAAACCAAACCGTAATTTGAAGGTTTGGTGTGGTTTGCGGTTTAAAATTTATGGTGTGGTTTTTTTTTTTTTTAAGAGTATTGCAACACTTTTTATATATTTTTACATGAACATGATAATGCTGAACTATAGGGCTAAATCTAACACAAATATGCGAGAGATATACAAGAAATCTGTTAGAGATATAGTACAATGAAACTGTTACAATTTTTTTAAAAAGAATTTTCTCTTCTTTTTTAGGAAATATTTCTGGAAATCTCACATATATTTCCCCAACTCTATCATTTTCCACAAGTTCTTCTAGTACACCATATTGATATCAAGGAGGAGTTTGGACATTGATGTATTCAGATTGACCTTTAGCACCCTCTCTTGCCAAGAGGTCTGCAATTTGATTACCCTCTCTATACACGTGTTTAAAAACACAATTCTCCATAGAGCTACTCTCCTTCTACACGTCAAACAGAATATCATTCGCTTCCCCTTTGGTTGGTTTATTTTCCTTGTTCACCATGCAGACCACAGACATGGCGTCAACATAACAAATTGCATACCTTATCCCCATACTATTAGAAAATTGAAGTCATTTGAGAAGGGCGGTAAGTTCCATTTCTCGAACATCCATCATCCACCACCCACTTCCCATTAATTCGGCGAATAACCGCCCCAAAGCCACAACTTTTGGGTGTCACTGAACCATCTGAATGAATGATATGATACTTGTCATCATCATTCTCCTCTCGCCACTTTACAAGTCGTACTTCAATATTATCGAATGCATGCACACATGTAACGAATTTATTGCATCCAAGACAAGAAATAGATGACAATGAAGAATTACATGGGGCCCGGAGATAAGTTACATGGGAAACTGTTTTTCAATCATTTGGCTAACGTTAACGAGTGCTTTGAGTTTGTGCACTGTTAAAGATGCGTCATTGGACTTATCAAGTTTTGCCGGACCTCTTTTGCGATTTTGAAAGCTCCTTTCAAATTAGATTCCAGTTTCGACAGACTTATAATAAAATTCTGTACCAAAATTAAATATACCTTTATGCAATACTTTTTCTCAGCCTTTTTATATTTCAACAGTAATGGGCACAGTTGTTCTTCATAGGAATGTTCAGAGTGCGGTCTAGACCAGACCAAACCATAATTTGAAGGTTTGGTTTGGTTTGCGGTTTAAAATTTATGGATTGGTTTTTTTTTTTTAAAGAGTATAGCAATACTTTTTATATATCTTTACATGAACATGATGATGCTGAACTATAGGGCTAAATCTAACACAAATATACGAGAGATATACAAGAAATTTGTTAGAGATATAGTACAATAAAACTGTTACAATTTGTTTTTAAGAATTTTCTCTTCTTTTTTAGGAAATGTTTCTGGAAATCTCACATATATTTCCCCAACTCTATCGTTTTCCACAAGTTCTTCTAGTACATCATATGGATATCGAGGAGGAGTTTGAACATTGATGTATTCAGATTGACCTTTAGCACCCTCTCTTGCCAAGAGGTCTGCAATTTGATTAACCTCTCTATACACATGTTTAAAAACACAATCCTCCATAGAGCTACTCTCCTTCCGCACGTCAAACAGAATATCATTCGCTTCCCCTTTGGTTGGTTTATTTTCCTTGTTAACCATGCGGACCACAGATATGGCGTCAACATAACAAATAGCATACCTTATCCTCCTACTATTAGAAAATTGAAGTCCTTTGGGAAGGGCGGTAAGTTCCATTTCTTGAACATCCATTATCTTCGGAATCCGCCCGCAGCAGTCTTCCACCACCCACTTCCCATTAATTTGGCGAATAACCGCACCAAAGCCACAACTTTTGGGTGTCACTGAACCATCTGAATGAATGATATGATACCTCTCATCATCATTCTTCTCTTACCACTTTACAAGTCGTATTTCAATATTATCGAATGCATGCAAACATGTAATAAATTTATTGCATCCAAGACAAGAAATAGATGACAATGAAGAATTACATGGGGCCCAGAGATAAGTTACCTGGGAAACTTTTTTTAAATCATTTGGCCAACGTTAATGAGTGCTTTGAGTTTGTGCACTGTTAAAGATGCGTCATTGAACTTATCAAGTTTTGCCCGGACCTCTTTTGCGATTTTGAAAGCTCCTTCCAAATTAGATTCCAATTTCGACAGACTTATAAAAAAATTCAATACCAAAATTAAATATACCTTTATGCTATACTTTTTCTCAACCTCTTTATATTTCAACAGTAATGGACACAGTTGTTCTTCATAGGACTGTTCAGAGTGCGGTCTAGACCAGACAAAACCATAAACCAAACCGTAATTTGAAGGTTTTGTTTGGTTTGCGGTTTAAAATTTATGGTTTGATTTTTTTTAAAGTGTATTTTTTTTTTTTGAGGAAGTGTAATCTTATTCCATAGATAACCAAATGTTGGAATACATCAAAGCACAAGTAAAAATCTGAAGAAGACATCCATCTCAATATAACCCAAACATCTAAACCCCAAAATCTCACCCGTGGTTACTCCAGAATTTCATAATCAACACACGCACTAGAATAACAAAGCATCGACCTTCAGACCTCGGCGGCACAATTCATGAGACCGCAACCATCGCAAGCCGCATCTCCAAATCTTGTTATAGTTAATCTGGTACTTCAGCAGCACCACCGAACCAATGTGATATCAACTGCATCTGCTTTCTCATTACAACTTGTTCTCAAAATTCTGGAAGAGTGTTAATTGACATAACTCTTCCCCTCTCGCAGCATCCATTCCGAACACACATTAACTCAGGAGTAGCAGCCACAGTGAGGTGGTGAAAGAAACAAAGACAAACTCATGAACTTACTTGATCCAACACATCTCCCCTGCATTGCACTCCATCCAATGTGTGGCCCGAAGGGAAAATGGAACAGGTTGATAAAGGACCGAGAAAATTAAGAAAGAACTAAGAATGGTATGGTGAACCGGGTTGGAATGGTCACAAAAGAAAATTCACATCAATTTAGATTCCGCCATCAATATGCATTCAAGACAATGTTAACCGTTGAGTTCATCTCACTCTCAACATTGACAAATACACAAGTGGATCTGATTTAAAGAACACTTCCAGTCCAGGAACTCTTGAAAGCCTCTCATTACTAGGTTTATACTTACAAATATCTCATTAAATAGAGGCTTCCCCCTGTCCAGCCTCCTCACCCCCTCTATCTATTATGCTCAGACTTATCTATGCATTTTCCTTTCCACAATCACATCCGAGTTTACTCCCTACTACAATCATTTCACCTTCCCATCTATCCCTTTTTTTCCTTTCTTTTCTACTTTTTCCTTCTTTTTTCTTCTTTTTTAAATTTTTATTCTCTTTTTTTTTCTTTCTTTTTTCTTTATTCTTTTTTCCATCAAGGGTCAACCCAATACTAAATCAACCACATAAGATCCCAGCTTCTACTCCACTTTTAAATCCCAATTCTAGTACCCGTCCCGCCCACTAATTGGAGGCTACCCTCAAAACGTCCAAGCCCCAGTCCTTGAACCTCACTAGGGTGATATATAGAAAATCATGACCATTTCCTACCAATCCCAGAAAAGAAACATAATACAGAGTCAAAAAAACACAGAGGAGGTTGCTATAGATAAAATGGAATAAAAAAGGAAGCAAGCTATAGACTCTGGACAGCTTAGAAAGAGAACGAGGAGATATGAACAAACAAGGGTTCTCGAATGGCTCATTGGAATGAAGAGAGTTGATGGAGAGATGGACTATACACTGGATGAGAGTGAATGCAGCCTCAATATGTATGGATTAGCAAGATCATGAATTATCAAATTAATCACCACTAGTATATGCATTAAGACTTGTATAAGGTAAATCTAACCGGGTGGTATTTGAGATGACTTCCTTGAGCAATTGTGGAGTCCAATCAGTTCAGTAGCAGACATCAAAACCCATTTAGAGTATGAAACATCATCGGTAGTGCCAATACTAGCCAGAAAAAAAAGTAATATCGTCTTGAACATGTGTTAGCGTCCAGCTAGCTCCTCAGAACTTCCCCA
Source organism: Hygrophila difformis (assembly GCA_030278955.1). NCBI lineage: Eukaryota > Viridiplantae > Streptophyta > Magnoliopsida > Lamiales > Acanthaceae > Hygrophila > Hygrophila difformis. The sequence continues at coordinate 23,010 of JAOANR010000309.1, read as the reverse complement.
CTCCCATTCCTGAGTACCTGCATGAAAAAAACTGTTCTTTGCCTCTTCTCTTTTTTTTTTTCTTTTTTTTTTCTCTATAAATACTAGTATTTTTTATCTTTTCGTCTTTTTTTTTTCTTTTTTTTTTTAGGTGCTCACGATGACACCAGAACAATACAACAATACAACTCACCCTTCCCAGATCAATCAATTCAACAATCTGTTTCTCCTATACCACCAAACATGACACAGACCATATTACACTACATTCTAACTCAAAACTTCCCATTCCACAGTATCTTCGATCCATTCCCCTTTCCTGTATGAGTCCTTGCACGAGTTAAAGCCATTTTTCTATTTTTCCTTCGCCTGCCGCTCCCAGCCTTGTCCATTTATCGGCCATGCTGTTCCTTTCCCGAATGATGTGCCGCACTTGAACTCCCCCTCCAAATTTCAACACCACCAGCACCGAACTCAGTAACTCTTGGAATCTCCATGGAATCAGCTCCGGGTGATGTAGCCACTGAACCACATTATATGAGTCACACTCAAATATGATTCTACATAAAGGAAATCCCTGATCTCGAATCAGCGCTACACAAATCCGATTAATCGCCGTAAGTTCTGCCTCACTTGAATTTGCGATCCCAATAGAGTCAAACAACAAGAAAATCACCTCCCCCTTATCATTGCGTATCACTCCTCCAACACCGGTCGGACCCGGATTTCCTAACGACGATCCGTCCGTATTCACTTTCCACCACCCCACTTCCGGCCTCTCCCAAACCAACTTACATCTGGGCACTCTGCCGAGACCACCCCCTATATTTGAAAAACTCTCCGGGAAACTCAAAGCTAAATCCTCGACATGGGAGATTTCCCCTTCTGCCATTGCTTTCCACCACCAACTCACCTGCCATTTAACAACCTCTGCCGCAGACTGAACCCCTCCTCTTTGCCCTTTAAAAATGAGCTCATTCCTATACTTCCAGATGATCCATATTATTGCCAATCCTGTTAGAATCCACACCTGTTTCCTCCCTTTCTTAACACAGGCATCCCACCACCACTCCAGTAAACAACTCACCTTACCTGGTAGTACCATCACCACATCAAACCATGCAGCTCCTTGACGCCATAAGGCCCCTGCGAACTCGCACCTACTAAAAAGATGGTCACAGGACTCAGGTTCTTTATCACAAAACTGGCATCGTGCATTTGCTGAGGGAATACAGCCGTGCCTAGCCAACACTTCCTTGACCGGTAAAGCATAACTTGCTACCTTCCATGCCAATAATTTCACCTTCATCGGCACCTTCATTTTCCAGAATACTTTTCATTGCCCCTTCATCACAGTCCCTTCGCCATTTACTCCACAATCCCAGCAAGACCTGGACGTAAATTCCCCATTGCTTTCCTTGGTCCATACGACTTTGTCATTTAAATACCTATTCAATTTAATCCCTCTCAGCATACCCATCATATTGTTCCATCCTTCCAACTCCCAATCGAACAACGGACGCCTCAATTCTATACTCCATTCCCATACAAAGCCTGTCCATGAACCGAATTCTTCAATACGACTTTCCTTTTTGGAGGCCAAAGCAAAAATCCTAGGGAAAAGTTCCTTCAATGGCCTACCTCCCATTGCCCAGCAATCTTGCTAAAACCTAGCCTCCCTCCCATTGCCCACAATTATTTTGAACCCGCCTCCAGAACCCTCTAAATTCATCTCCTCCCAGGCTCGGCCTATTCTACCCCATAGAGATCTACCCACCCTCACCTCCGGTATCATAGGACTTGACTTCCCATAGTACTTTGAGTCAATAACTTGTTTCCACAGTGCATTCTCATTACCAAAACGCCATCTCCATTTTAACAACAATGCTTCATTGAACTTAGACGTATCCCAATACACTCAATCCCCCGTCCTTAAGGTGTTGACAGATTTTCTCCCAGCTAATAGTATGTAGCTTCCTTTCCCCCTCCCATTCGTTCCAAAAGAATCGACGCTTGATTTTTTCCAACCGATCCGCTACCCCTCTAGGAACTTTAAATAATGATAAATAATAGACTGGGAGGCTGCACAACACAGACTTGATTAAACACAACCTACCAGCTTGGGTTAAAATCCTCCCTTTCCATCCCGCAAGGCGTTTCTCCACTCTATCGAGTACCGGCTGCCAAATGCCCAAGCTATTAGCCCTCCCACCAATAGGAATTCCAAGGTAATTGAGTGGCCAGCTCCCTACTCCACACCCTAATGCTGCGGCAGCCTCCTGTACCTCCATCTCCGAACAGTTTATGCCCAGCACACTACTCTTTCTATAGTTGATTCTTAATCCCGTTGAGAGGGTCAAACAACGTAATATCCTCTTAAGTGAAATCAGCTGTGCTAACTCTCCTTTGCAAAAGAAAATGGTGTCATCGGCGAATTGAAGATGGGTGACTACAGGACCCCCTGCTCCAACTTCCAGACCTGCCAATATTCGCGACTCAGCAGCTTTTGTCACCATGCAATTAACAAGCTCAGCCACTAGCACAAACAAGAACGGGGACAGTGGATCCCCTTGTTGAAGACCTTTTTGCAAGTGAAAAATTTTTGTTGGGGAGCCGTTAATCATAACAGCGGCCGCAGCTGAAGTTATACACTCCATAATCCATGCCTTCCACTTTGCTCCAAACCTCATCGCTTCCAAAACACGACCTAACGCCTCCCATGACACATTGTCATAGGCCTTAGCGAAATCCAGTTTCACAACAAATCCTTTTTGTCTAGATACATGAGTCGAATGTACTATCTCTGCTGCCACTAGAGCTCCGTCGAGAATTTTCCTTCCCTTGACAAATGCCATTTGCACCTGTCCAACTAATTTTTTCATCACCTCTTGTAACCGCCTAGCTAACACTTTGGAGACAAGTTTATAAACGCTGCCCACTAATGAGATCGGACGATACTCCCCAAATTCCATGGGGCGATGTACTTTTGGAATGAGAACAATAAAAGATCTACCCGCCTCTTTTGGTAATTTGCAATTATCCTCAAACTCTTTAAACGCCTCCAGGACTACCCCTTTTACCACTTCCCAGAACCTCTTGTAAAACTCCATGTTGAAGCCATCCGGGCCAGGGGCCCGATTCCCATCACAACTCCATAAGGCCGCCTTGATCTCCTCCTCCGTAAAACTCCTCTCCAACCATTTGCAATCTGCTTCCTCCAGTCTCAACAGCCCAGCGTTATCAACAGAAAACGTCTCCACATCCTTCTTAATAAAAGCATTACGAAAGAAGTCGAACGCCACATCTTTGATCTCCCCAGGCTCCTCAATTACTGCTCCATCCCTCCAAACCGCCCCAATGAAATTCCTACGATTGTGAATGGCAGTAATGGCATGAAAGAACAGCGTGTTCATGTCCCCCTCTCTAATCCACCTAACTCGGGATTTTTGAGCCCATCTCCTTTCCTCAGCTAAATACATACTCTTAAGTTCCCCTCTCTTGCCTAACCAATTAATCCTTGCGTCCTCATCACCATCCTCTGTCATTCTACCCTCCAACTCCCCCAACTCCGCCAATATCCTCTGTATCCTCCCCTCCAGGTTGGCAGCCCCGTAACCTTCCCAATCCCGAATTCTTTGTTTCACAGCCTTTAGCCTCCCAAACAAGCTACCCCTACTACCCTCCCTACACTGCCTCCCGTCTTGACCCCAGCCCTCAATAACTACATCTTTAAACCCTTCCAAGTCCATCCAGTAATTATAAAATCGATACGGTTTAGGCCCCCATGTCTTTTCCCCAAACTCCAAACAAACCGGATAATGATCCGATAATACCGAATCACATCTCCTCTGGACAACAGACCCTTGTAAGCAGAACCACCCCGGCGATAAAAGAAACCTATCAAGCCTACTACATGCCCTCCCCCCTCTCCCGATCCATGTGAAAAGTCCTCCATCCATAGGCATATCAACTAAACCCAACCGATCTATAAACTCTCTAAAGTCTCTCATCGAACCACTATCCTCACCCTCGCCCGATCTCTCCCCCTCTGCTACAACAGCGTTGAAGTCCCCCAAAACACACCAAAGTTCCTCGTTCCCAGTGTCGCACTTACTCGATAACAGGTCCCAGAACTCGGCTCTGTCTCTGCGATTGTTTGGAGCATGAACACTTAACACATTGACACTCCCTTCCAAACCACCAATCTCACCCTTAATCCACACGAAGTGATGCCCCCTCTCTACCAAACCCAGCAAACAACATCCACTGTCCCAAATTACCAATAATCCTCCAGAAAACCCTTGAGACGGCTGAAAGCAAAACTCCCATACTCTCGAACCCCATACTCTATTTACAACCCTCTCATTCGTCTCCCCCATCTTAGTTTCCTGCAGACATAGGATAGACGGCTTCAATTTCTTACAAAGTCTCGACACAGCCCGTTTCCTAACCCCTCCATTCAAACCCCTTAGATTGCAAGTAATTATCTTCATTCAATAAACAGCTCAACTCACTCACCCCCGCCCACAGTCCCTAACTACTACTCCCTCAACAATTCCTCCCTAAGTCTGGATTCAATTTCCCCTCTTCCCATCAACCATCCCAAGCCCAATTTCTCTGCTATGTTCAGAGTTGCCTTCACTTCCGTAAAATCGATGATTTTCATACCTTCCTTTGTGTGAATCGTAGTGAACTCCAGAGGAGCAAAGCAATTCCCCGAATCCCTGCAACCTCTTCTTCCTCGCCCTCTACCTGATTCCTGATGTTGGCCCTGCCTACGTGTTCTACATCCTCCTTTCTTCAGTCCGCCCCTCCTCACCCGATTTCTCCCTGCCACCACCTTATGTAATGCCTCTTCGATTTTCATCAACTTCATCTCAAAATCAGCGTTACGCTTATTACACGTATCACTGTTCCCCTCCGCCAATCTGGCTTTCTCCAGAATCGATTCCCCCGCACCCTCCGCTTCCTCACGGGACCCCCGTCCATTACCGGAACACACTGCCTCTAAATCCTCTCCCAAACCTGCTCTTCCGATCGATTGACTCTCCTCTACCACCTCTTCCCTCACCGAGACTGCCCCAACCCCAGCGCATTGGTTTCCTCTTGACTTGTCTGAGGACTCGGCAATCAATACTTCATTGGATCGGGCTGGCCCATATAGTTCAATAACTATTTCTCCTGACCCAACCTCCACGGTTTGCGAATCAATAATCCTGGGCCCATTTTCCTGAACATTCGAATTACCCATCTCAACTGACCTTAGAGCATCACCAAAAGACCCATTATTTGTCTTCATTACCGGCCCATCAACTAATGGCCCATTCGAATTAGCATCATACGCCCTCCCTTTATTATTTTCCTCGTTGCATTCTGCAAGGCTTACCGACTTTAATGCCGCCACCCTGCCAGTTTTGGCCAATTCCCCATGCTCATTTTCCTCATCCATAGGCGACCTTTCCACTTCCCAACCCTCCGAGGTCCGGGCCTGCTCCATCTGAGTTCTTTCCGGTGACCTACTGCTCGTGGCGAACTCAACCTGCTGACCTTCCTTGCCGCCGTCACTTCCCTCCCCCGTCATGTCTTCCACCACAATGGGTTCGCTGTAACAGGCAACAATCCGCACACACGTCACACACTCTCCAACTTGGACCTTAACCATCAATGGAACAGTGACGTCGGGTTTCAACGCCACCAACATGCGTGCCCGATCGAAGCGTTTCTTCCCTAATGACTCCTCATCGATACTGAGGACTTCGCCCCAATCCTTCACCAGTCTATGAAATGCATCTCTGTTCCAAACTGAGTATGGCAGTCCATAAATGTGTATCCACACCATCTGCGATCTCACCATAGTTCCTTCCTCCCACTTTCTTTTCCAGATTAAGAACTGACTATCCTTTCCTTCTTCAAGAAACTGATCCCTTGCTGTTGAGTTACAGAACGTAACGATCAGTGTTTTCCCTCCCCCATATGCAATATAGCCATCTTTATGCACACCACTGAACACCCATTCTTGGAAGGCATTGAGCACCTCCAAGCACCTTAATTCAACAACCGCCGATCTCCCAAGCCACTCCAAATCATTCTGAGTTGCACTTAATATCACCGTATCCTCTGACCTACTCTCCCTAATTCCCCTTCTGCCACTCAAACCCTCCTTGGTTACATCAGCATATGATCGGCCATCTCTCCAGGCAGCTTTGCTGCTTATCTGTGGAATCACTCTACCTTTGCCCTTGTTGAATCCCCCGCCTTTCCCGGTACCCCCCCCCCCCACCCCGACCCAAAGAGACACCATGCCGGAAATCCGTATTGCTTGGTATAGCCCATCTAACCTTCAACGGTAGGCCCATCCACTTTCTGCCATCCAGCTTCTCAATGACCCTCTTTGCTTCCTCCCGACTGCTAAAACGAAAGAAGCCAAACTTGACTCCATTCTCCCCCCCATCTTCTGATAGGGAAGAACGAATCCCGTACCCTAGCATTCTTAACGACCTCCCGATAGATTTGCCCCGTCACTGCTCCAGCATGAATGTTGCCAACGTACACCCCCACTAGGTCCCTACGCACGTCCTTTCCTCCAGGTCTTCCTCCATTTCTGCTTCCCGCCGGTCTCACGTTCAAGCTCGCCGCCGCCTCACACCACCGCTCTCCATTTTCTAGGGTTTTGGAGTATTCTATGACCCCTTTTTTTTTTAAAAAAAAAAGTGTATTGGAACACCTTTTATATATCTTTACATGAGCATGATTATACTGAACTATAGGGCTAAATCTAACACAAATATGCGAGAGATATACAAGAAATCTGTTACAGATATAGTACAATAAAACTGTTACAATTTGTTTTTAGGAATTTTCTCTTCTTTTTTAGGAAATGTTTCTTGAAATTTCACATATATTTCCCCAAATCTATTGTTTTCCACAAATTCTTCTATTACATCATATGGATATCGAGGAGGAGTTTGAACTTTGATGTATTCAGATTGACCTTTAGCACCCTCTCTTGCCAAGAGGTCTGTAATTTGATTACCCTCTCTATACACGTGTTTAACGAGTGCTTTGAGTTTATGCACTGTTAAAGATGCGTCATTGGACTTATCAAGTATGCACATTTACCATATTCTCGGCTGTGTAAGACTCTCTTTTCTCTTTATCTCTTCAACTATGCACATTTACCATTTTTAAATATAATTGGATGTCTAATGGCATAATTTCACTACAAGAATTTTCTGTTTTAGCGACAAAAAAATTGATAAAATTCGGTAGCTAAAGGGGTTAGCGACCGAAATTCGTTAGCGATCTTAATTTTAGTGACCGAAACTCGTTAGCTACCACAATTTTAGCGACCGAATCCGGATTTTTTCTAGTAGTGTTTATGCATTAATATAGTTTTTAAATTGCAGGCTCACATTTTGGAGGATTGTAATCCTCCAAAACACACAAGGATTCCATCTATACTCTTATCTAGGAGCCAGTCTGAATTGCATGCTCTGGATTTTATACAGTACAAATGGGTTCACCAAAATTATTTGGTGATGGGTATAAGTGCATTTGGAGTTTTAATGAACTTCATACACCTGATTGTGTTTTCTATGTTTACCAACAGGAGAAATCGGGTAATCAATCAATTTCTTTTCTTCCGATCTGGAGGATGCCCATATGTGGTGTATTAAGGTTATTCTACAGCAGCTGCTTTTGCCAAGGTGTCTGCAACCCTATCACCCTCTCTAAGCACATGTTTAACAGTACATTGATTCATGAACCCAATCTCCTTCCACACGTTCATTAGAATCTTATTTGGTTTTTATGTCTTGTTCACTACGTTATGCGCTTCCACATAATCCACATAACAAACAATAAAATTTATCCGCTTACTATTAGCCAATTTAAGTCCATATAAAACGACGGTCAGTTCTGCTTCTACAATAGTCACCATCTTCTTGTCAAATCTGGAATGTAGTGAATTTGGAAACTCGAGACTAGACATGACCAGTTCAATCGAACTGAGTTCCGGCTCGAACCGCTGGTTCGGCGGTAGGCTCATAAAGTCTGGAACACAACAAAAGGAGAAGAAAGTATTTCAACACTTTTTATACATCTTTACATGATGTTGAACTGGGTCTAAATCTAACACAAATCTGCCAGAGATTTACAAGAAATCTATTAGAGATATTCAATTAAACTGTTACAATCTAACACTTTTTATACTATTTCTTCGAGCTCTTATATAATCCTTTTTTATGGCCATTTTTATCAAAATCTCACATATTTTTTCCCACATGCATCACTTTCTGTATTTAATATATAAGTAGGGTTAGAAGTTTTTTTTTTTTTTTTTTTGCTGGAATAGGGTTAGAAGTTGACACATAGGATAAATTGAATTCAAATTTATTATTCACTTATCCATTGTTTTTTTCCCTTTTGTGGATTCTTAAAGATCTTACTTTTTTTTCTTCTCATGTGTGAATTTTTACTACGAAATGTTATATCGGGATTGCTCTTTCTCTGGTAATATTTCTTCTTCTCATCTACTCAAGTATATAATAGCTCCCCAAGGTAACAAATCAACCAATTCATGTGTGAAGAGGATGGATTGTGGCGCTATTTTCAATTAGTTAAATAAGATTTAGTTCACTCTATTGTCATTAAAGGTTGCGTTATTCACAGCTTTTAGAGTTTGGCTTTTTAAATACATATTAAAAATAGTTTAAAAATCTATATATAGTAAAAAAATAATTTCAATAACTGTTAAATTTTAACCTCCGAACTTTAAACTCTAAAGACTCATCTTGCTTTTCAAAGTAACTTTTGGAATAAATTTGATAAATAAAGCATTTGTTGTCAATTTATAATGACATATTTTGATGTCTCACATGCATAATTAAGGAAAATACTGAATTAGCTTCTTTTTTTTTCCCTTATCTTTTTTGTCAGGGGATGTTACGGAATTATTCATATTCTCGGCTGTGTAAGACTCTATTTTCTCTTTATCTCTTCAACTATGCACATGTACCATTTTTAAATATAATTGGATATTTAATGACATAATTTATGCATTAATATAGTTTTTAAATTGCAGGCTCACATTTTGGAGGATTGTAACTCTCCAAAACATACAGGAATTCCATCCATACTCTTATCTAGGAGCCAGCCTGATTTATATGCTCTGGATTTTATACAGTACCAAATGGGTTCACCAAAATTATTTGGTGATGGGTATAAGTGCATTTGGACTTTTAATGAACTTCATATACCTGGTCGTGTTTTCTATGTTTACCAACAGGAGAAACCGGGTAATCAATCAATTTCTTTTCTTTTCTTTTCTTCCGATTTGGAGGATGCCGATATATGGTGTATTCAGGTTCTTCTATAGCAGCTACTTTTGCCAAGGCGTCTACAACCTTATCACCCTCTCTAAGCACATGTTTAACAGTACATTGAGACTAAACATGGTCGGTTCAATCGAACCGGCGGTTCTTGCTCGAACCGCCGGTTCGGCGGTCGGCTCATAAAATATTTTTAATAAAAGAACATTAGACCTAAATATCATTGGTGTGGGGCAGGCGGCGGTTCCATGGGGGAGCATAGCATTCTTGAGTTGGAACTAGTTGGCATCTGGAAGGGGCTGGAAATAGCCGAGGGCTTGCATGAGTCTAAGGTGACGGCCTATACAGATTCATTAGAAGCTTTGCCGATTAATCAAGAGTTTGCACACGATGAGGCATAGACTGTGGCCTTTGATCAAGATCATCCAGACGAAAATGGCATCATTTGCGAGTTGTGAGGTTCGACATACCTATAGAGAAGGTAATCGGGTGGCGGATGCTTTGGCAAAGATTGTGAGTCAGGAGGAGTTGTTATTCACAACGTGGGCATTTCCTTCAGATACAGTGTTACCATTGCTTCATGAGGATAGAGATGGCAATGGGATCCTTCGGGCCTAGTAGTAGTGCGTTTGAGGGCGTTTGAGTAGCTTACCATTGCTTCCGAATTTTGGGTTTTGTTCTTTGTTTTTCCTTATTTTTTCTTTTTATTCTTTTCCGCCGCCTTAATGGCATTGTTCACCAAAATAAATATCAATAAAAGAGGCACTGAGCCTAAAATAAAATTAATTTTTGATAGGCTATTGAGCCTAAAATGTTAAAAATAAAGATCGTTGGACCCGCAAATTATTTTTCGGTGTTTTTAAAACAATTTCGAGGCAATTGTTGCGAGTTGCAAGTTGCAAAAGGTGAAATGAGTGAATGGAATCTGAAATGGTGGAATAGGGAATTGCGTGAATCGAATGCTCGGATGGAATGGAGTGAATGTGGAAACTCGAGACTAGACATGGCCGGTTCAATCGAACCGTCGGTTCCGGCTCGAACCGCCGGTTCGGTCGTTGCCTCATAAAGTCTGGAACAAAACAAAAGGAGAAGAAAGTATTGCAACACTTTTTATATATCTTTACATGATGCTGAACTAGGGCTAAGTCTAACACAAATCTGCCAGAAATTTACAAGAAATCTATTAGAGATGTTCAATTAAACTGTTACAATCTAATACTTTTTATACTACTTCTTCGTACTCTTATATAATCCTTTTTTACGGTAATTCTTTTCAAAATCTCACATATTTTTTCCCATCCGCATCACTTTTCACCGAGGACAATATCTTCCGATTTGGAGGATGCCGATATGCGGTGTATTCAGGTTTTTCCAAAGCAGCTACATTTGTCAATGCGTCTGCAACCTTATTACCCTCTCTAAGCACATGTTTAACAAATTATAAAATTTATCTTCTTATTATTAGCCAATTTAAGTCCATATAAAAGGTCGGTCAGTTATGCTTCTACAATAGTCAAAATTTTCTTAAACAGCAGCCCGCCACAGGCTTCCACACATGTCCCGTCATTTTGGCGAAGAATAGCCCCAAAGCCAATTTTTTTTTTTCTTTTCATTCATCACGTATCCATCCGAATGAATGATATGAGATATCAAATCATCAGAATTATCAATCCGCCATTTTACGCGGCACACTTTAATCTTTCTGAATAACTGCACACATGTAATAGAATTTATTGCATCTTTGAAATACGTATATCATCTCTGCAAAATGAAATATACTGGGATGTGATGGCAATGCGGAATTCCATTGGGCCAGGAGATAAGTTACATCGGATAAATTTTTTCAAATCTTTCACCAACTTGAACAAGTGCTTTGAGTTCTTGCAAATCTAAAGATGCGTCCTTCGACTCATCAGGGTTTCCAAGAACTTTCTTGCGGCATAGGAAGCCCCCTTCAAATTGCTTATTAAATCCGACAATCTTATGATAAAATTCTATATCATAATTAAATATTAATTTTTCAGTATGACCGAAGCCTGATAATTGTTAGACAAACCAATCTACTGTACATAAAATGCAGAAACCTTAATGGAATACTTTTCTCTGACATGACGACACTCTTGCTCAACAATGTTACGTTTGAAACGTGTTTTCAGCACGCTCTCTCCGTTTTTTGTTCTTCTGTTGTTCCGTCTCTTGAAGGCGCTTCAACAGGTCATCTCTGGATAACAATGGCAACTGATTTGGCTTGCCAGTGTGGAAGGTGCATTCGATCGGTTAAGGAGAGCGAATGTTTGGTGTTGGGCCAAAGCCGCCCTTGAGTAACAAGCAGCCATTCTAGTAATCCTGCATAGAACACTTGACATATTCACTACTTCAGTATCAATGTGGTGCGGTTCTTCTTCAATAGCACTTGGTTATTTATTGCTTTAATATTCCTAAATTTGCTACATTAATTAAAGTACAAACAAAGCATGTACAGGCCAGAGTTTCTTCTTTGCAAATTAGATCCCTGCTCAACAACGCACCTGCTATTCTTATTGAGCCTAAAATCGGTTAAAGAGGCCATTGGACCTAAACTATTTTAATAAAAGGTCCTTACACCTAAATATCAATAAAAGAGGCTATTGAACCTAAATAAATTTTGGATAGTCTATTGAGCCTAAAATGTTTAAAGTAAAGGTCGTTAGACCTAAAATATTTTTAAGAAAAGGTCATTAGACCTAAATATCAATAAAAGAGGCATTGAGACTAAAATAAATTTTTGATAGGCTATTGAGTCTAAAATGTTAAAAATAAAGATCGTTGGATCCTCAAATGATTTTTCTGTGTTTTTAAAACAATCTCGAGGCAATTGTTAAAACTTGCAAGTTGCAAAGGTGAAATGAGTGGATGGAACCTAAAATGGTGAATAGTGCATTGCGTGAATTGAATGCTCGGATGGAATGGAGTGAATGGTGGAATAGTGTATTTCACGCAGTCCAATACTCATTTTAATTCTCAATAACTCAAATTGCATACAAGTAAAAATTATAAAAAATTGATATTCTAAATCTGTGCAATTAGACGAATCTAACAAGATCATACTTGACTATATTTTATCTTATATAATTGTATTAAAAACTCAAATCAAAGTTACTCAATAATAAACAGTAACAAAACCTTCAATGTGTCACTTATAAAAGAACGGAGGAAGTAATAAATAACCAAAATTACATATATATGGCATAATCACATTGAGTGAGAGAGTGACATGATCAGATGAAGAATAAAACACCCATCTTCATTTCTTCAATTAAAAACATGGACATAAATACCAATTTATGACTAGATCATGACCCGGGCCTTTAATTTTCTACATTTCAGACACTAATTTATCATTTTTTTTAAAAAAAAAAATGGACCATCAATAGTTAAAAGGGAACAATGTCCAATTTGGGATTATTGAAAATTTCGCGTGATAGTTCAATTATGTGGGGAGTTTTGTCGACCTCCATGTGTCAAAGATTTTGAAAATTCGATCCTCGTTGTAGTAGCTTAAATTTATCACCGAAATATATTAACGTGTAATATATAAACTTTTACTTTTCGCCTATCATAATTAATGTATAATCTGGCCTGGGATATCCGGTTTCACCCCGAAATAATTAATGTCTATCTGTTACAATCCATATCGCCTATATATTGAGATGTCACTTTGTTTATATGGACTTGAGTCACTCCACCTATCACCAAAGTGTTTTTGGTTGGAACTTCGTATCCATCATATTTTTAACATGGTATCAAGAGCAATGGATTATTCATTTGGAGTATCTCGGGTCTCACAATGTTGTTGGGATGCCACCCTCCACCTTATTTCCGAGATGAATATCATGTCGAGGTGGAGTGTTACAATGACACACATCGCTTATATGTTAGGACGCCACACTGTCTTATTGACTTGGACGACTCCACCTAGTCATAAAATTAGTTTTTTGATTAAACCTCATATCCATCATCTTTCTAACATAATCAATATATATTATACAATAAACAGGCCCGTGAAAAATAGACAAAATCTTTGTCAAATTATCTTTGTAGACCAAAATTTTATATACATTTCTTGTGTCTTTCATTGAATTTGCGTTTCCACTCCCTCAGAAAATTTTATTACAGCGGATGATACTCGGCCAATTATTACACTACTTGCGATTCTAAATTAATTAATTGGAGAATAGAAGAGAAGGAGAAGGCGATCGAAGCCCATCAGGAATAGACAACGAATTGCAAACCAGACAAGCCACATAATCAAACAAATTAGAAAAAACACACACACATAACATTAACGACCTTTAATTGTCATCCACCACCCAATTAAATTTATTATTTCTATTTCCACGTTGTCCCAATTAAATTAAATATTACTACTTCCATGATACATACAGGTATATGATATGATATGATCCGTCAATTTACAGTAATCCTAAAGTTTTTTTTTTTTTTTTGGATAAGAAACGCCAGTAAATCCTAAAGTTGAAAATAGTTTTTCAAGACAATTAATTTTTTTTCTGGGACAAAAAAGGTCAAATTTCACGACAATAATACGTCCCAACGTTCTAAATTACTCTTTCTGTCCAAGTAGAAGTGTCTTGTTTGACTTTTGATACTGTTCATTGTTTCAATTTCAACTCAATATTATTATAGTATATATTTGAAAAGAATAGTCCGAGTTCGGTTTTATTAAATACGTCTAATAGTATAGTTTCAGAAATATATATATTTTGCATAAATTTTAGTTCTATATATTTTAAGATATTAATAATAAAAAAGTGAATTGAATTTTGTGCAGAAATGAAACATGATATTTTAAGTACTATGGACGGAGGGAGTAAATATCAAGAAGAAGAAAAAGAAGAATAGAGGGATTATTAGAGAATGCGCATGCAAGAAGAGAATCCAAAGCGCGTATACGTGGTATTATTATTTGTTTGGGCAGTAATTTGCTTAATTATGTGGTGCGGTTTTTGAATCGAATTTTTAAAGTGTGTGGAAAAAGAAAAAGAAAAGAAGACATGCATGCAGGGTATGTACTATATATTGGGGTGTACTTCAGTCTTCACACTCACTCAAGTGACGTGGACGGATGCTTGGCTTCGCTCATCCAAAAAAAAAGTGACGTGGAAGGAGAGTAATTAAAGGGTGTGGTTAGGGTGCCGTTGTAATGTATGTGTGCAACTGTACTCGTCTAGACGTGCATGTATGCCTGACGCTCATTTTTGTGATGACCGTAGTTTGGGAGTCTTTTGCTTTTTAATTAGTTTATAGATAATATTATTTCAGAACCATGCATCACAATTTCGGTCACGTAGGTATCACATGGTTAAGAGACATTACAAAACAATATGGGCATCATTATTTCCATTTCTCCCTGTTTATGACTTTATTAGAGTAGAAAGTCAACATATCACAAAATGATATAGAACATCACCGCTGCAACCGTAGATGATGGGTAGTCTGTATCCAACTCTTTTTTTTTTTTTTTTTGTTAGCCGAATCCAGGGAATTAAACTCTATTGATAATTAAAACTCCAATACTAAGTATTATTATTATTTCCTATGAGTAGTGTAGAATGGGAATTAACTTGGTCCGAAAACTAGCTATCTTTTTTTTTGGGTGTGCATGAGCATCAATAATCCAATTTTGTATCTTAATATTACAATATTTTATATGAGAAAAAATCATTTAGTCCCACATTTATAATTTTTACAACTTGCGCTCCACATGACCAGACTTTCCTTTGTTACTGTTGACTTTAACAATAGGGCTATATATATTTCCTGGGATCATTATATTATTTGAGGTTGCGCACTTCTAATTTTTAACAGATATATATATATATATATAGTTATTCGTTTTCCACTTTTTAGGTAGGGTGGAAAAATTTACCGAAAAGTATACCGAGCTTGCCGTAATCGAAAATTACCGAAAAATATCGAAATTTAGGTATACCGAAATTAGGTATGCCGAAATATAGGTATACCGAAAAATTCGGTACGGCAACGGTATGGAGGTTACAGAATTTTCGGTATTTCGGTATACCTATATACTGAAATATTAATTTTAATATTATTCTAAATTATTAATATTATTCATTAGCCCATTACTAAAGCCCACTTTTGAAGCCCAAACCTATGTTTCCGGCAAAGGTATGGTCGGTATGCTCACGGTATGGCTTTTTTTTTTCAGTATATGGTTTCGGTATGCCGATTTGTAACGGTATGTAAACAATTTTTGGTATGTCAAATTTTCAGTATTTTTTGGCAAAAACCGAAAATTTGGTACGGTATAATTTTCGGTATGGTAACGGTATCTATTAAAGGATACCGAAATTTTCGTATACCGATCTTCGATATACCGCATATTCGGTATCGGTATCGGATCGGATTTACCCATACCGCAAATTAAAAAATTTCGGTATGGTACAGTAACGGTATCTGGTATTGCGGGTATACCGTTTTTTGCCACCCGTACTTTTAGGTCGTCCTTCATATAATTTGAAGATGTGTCAATAAAAATTATAGTACTATAGTATAAAATTATAAATAAACCCTTAAATTTGACGATGAGATTAGAAAGAAAAATAAGGATAAAAATCTGGAAGGTTATATACTATGAGACCAAAATCATGTAGAAAGAGATGAAATTAGGATGACCAAAAAGGAATTTTGCCCTATTCAAATAATTCATTCATTTATACTCCCTCCGGTTTTAAAAAATGTCAATGTTTGCACAGTAAAAATTATTTATTGAGTAACTTTGATTCGAATTTTTAACACAGGTTACATAAGATAAAACATAGTCAAGTGAGATCTTGTTAGATTCGTTCTAATCACGTAGTTTTATAATATTAAATTTTTATAATTTTTTCTTTTATAAAATTTGAGATATTACTTTTTCAAAATATGTATTAAATTACGTGAAAACAAGAAATGTTAATAATTTTTGGAATACATAGTATATTTTTTTTACGAATCCCAGAAACACAAAGGAGAAAAATAAATTAAAAAACCAAAAAGGTATTGTACAAGAGTGAAGATCGAGTTGGGGAGGCCCATGAGTGTTCTCCATTTTTAAGGGCTTCTTACAAGGAGGACCTATGACAAACATATATTAAGGTCAAAGACCCCATGTCGAACTTCTTACAGTAAGGACCCCATGTTTGCATTAGTTAAGAATAAATTAGTCCAATCTAATCACTTTGGTGGGAAAATACTGAAATACCCTCATGGCTTGGAAATTCAAATACACCCTCAAACTCATAATGCTCTACTTCCCAACATTCAATCTCGATCACCTCTCCTCTTCGCGCGAGCAAAGACCGTAGAAAGGCGGATGATGGATGGCGGCGGACCAGCGGAGCACTGCGGACAAACGACGACGTACAGTTAACGGCAGGCGCCAGGTGGACGCATAGTTTAGGTGGAAGAATCCCAACTAGGGTTTACTGGAGTAAGTGGCTCAATGTTAGTTTTCATTTTTTGAAGAAAGTGGAAAAGTTGAAAGAAATAAGGGTGGAAATGATGAGTATTGTATTGTGTTTCATTGCTAGTGTATGAGAGAAAGTGGAAAGACTTTTTAGTGTGTAGTTGGAAGAACAATATGAAGATTTTTTTGTGCATTTTTGGTTGGTAATGGTGTACAATTCTTTTTGGTATTTTGATGTACATTGGATTTGTTGGAAATTTAATGTTTAAATGTCCATGTAAAATATGGAATGATGAAATCTTGATGTTTTGGATGTTGCATTATGTTGTGTGTGATGTTGGATATTAGTTTCTTATTTGGTTTTACTGATGATTCCGTGTTAAAATACTAAGTAATTAAATGGTAACAAAAACCTGCAAAACTTGGTAACATCCAGTTTGGGAACGTGGTAACAGATGCATAAAATGTGGTAAACAAAGAACAGTAATAAGGGGGGGGGGCAGATCAACTGTCCAGGACGGTCCCGAGATTTCTCGGACGGACCGTCCCTCGTACGTCCCTCACAATATGTAAAACAGAGCACGATGGACGGTTCATCTGTGCACGGTCCTACCTACCGTGGGTGCATGTTGTAACAAACAATACTTTATGTGGTAACTCTGTTGGAATGAATTTGGTAACCCAACATGAATATGTGTGGTAAACCAATTAATACAAAATGATATAGTATGTGGTAAGCAATGAAGTTTAGTCTGGTAAACCAATTAATACATAATTCGCAACGGTGTAGAAAAAGTGTGTGTGTTTTTTTTTTTTTTTTTTTTTTTTTTTTTTTTTTTTCTGTGGTAAATTATCTAAACTATTGGGGTAAATCATCTAGACTATATGTGGTAAATAATCTACACTGTGTGGTAAATTATCTAGGCAATGTGTGGTAAATCATCTACATACTATATGGTAAATCAACTACACTATATGCGGTAATCATCTGCACTATATGTGGTAAATCATCTAGGCAATGTGTGGTAAATCATCTACACACTATGTGGTAAATCAACTACACTATATGCAGTAAATCATGAATTGTAGGGTTTAGGGTTTTGAAGATATATGGTAAACAATTAGTTCCAACGTGGTAAACTAGCTACATCTATATGGTAAAAAACTCATACTCCAACGTGGTAAATGAGTAGCATTAAATATGGTAAATAAACAGTAATTTACCCAACCGTCCCAATAAATCTATATGAAACAGAAGAAGTTGGACGGTCCTGGTAACTTATGGACGGACCGTCCATTTGACCGTCCAGTGGATTCTAAAAAACAGATCGTGCGAGACGGTTTGTGGAAGGACGGTCACTCTCCTCCGTGTGGAAATATTGTAGCAATTTACTCCAATGTGGTAAATGTGTAGTAATTTACATGGTAAAGAATTATACTGAATTGTAGTAAATATGTAGCCATATATGGTAACTTTTTAAGACGAATGTGGTAACATTTTCAAGACGAACGTGGTAAATATGTAGTCACATACTTCCTCCGTTTCTTTTTGATTGCCCCATTGGGGTTTTGGGTACTATTCACCCACATACTTTAACTTAAAATTTTATCATAGTTATATAAGTTAAAATATAGCCAAGTGAGATCTTGTTAGATTCGTCTCGTCGTGTAGTTTTTAAATATCGAACTTTTAGAATTTTTTTCTTATACCGAACTTGAGTTATTAATAATTTAAAATTTGCATTGGACTGCGTGCTGGGTGGGTCCATAGCAAATAAAAAGAAACGGAGGAAGTATATGTTAAGCATATATTGTAGGGTTTAGGGTTTTGAAGATTGTAGGGTTTAGGGTTATAAAGAATTGTGTGGTAAGTAGTGGAACAAGATTGTGGTAATGTTATCCTATACTCATGGTATGTCATGTATTATATATGTGGTAAATCACATATGTGAACATGGTAAGTTTATCCATTTGAAGTTTAGGGTTCACAACCGAAGTCATTCTTATATCTGAATGAATTATGTATTGTTATATTATCTCAATTCATTAAAATTATGACCACGAGTGTATTTACCATAAATCCAAATGTATGTATATACTTGATTGAAGCTTCTATGTTCATATCTCACATTGCATTCCTTAAGAGAATCTTCTATGTACTCATAATAAAGTTTAAATTGTGTATTTAACTATCAATATCTTCATCCAATTGTATCGTACTATCGTAACGGCGACCAGAAAATCATAAATTAGATGTTCTTTCTTACCTACAAGGTCCATGTCACTTACAACTCGTTCGTATTTCTGTATATTGTTACATGTTTCACTAAATTCTCTCGACGTGATTCAACTCTCGTACCCGTATGTTTTTCGAAACTTTATTCCATCGTGGTAAGTTATTGTTTGAGTTGTTTCTTATGGTTTGATTGATACTACTATATCGTAAAGCAAAAGTGGTTATTCTGGTACATGGTAACCAACCCTTTATCAACGTGGTAAGTGCGATAAGTAATAATGATAGAACTGCTTCACAATGTGGTAACTCGCAAAGAAGGATTTGGTAAACATTTAATTGAAGTGGTGTAGGAGTGGAGGATGATCAACTGGACGGTCGTATGGAAACGTCCACCAACCGTTCTTATACTTGAAATTGTGAACTTTTTATGTAGCTCTTCAGAGTGGTAAATGAGTAACCAAGCACGTGGTATCATTTTTTCTATGTTGTGTAAATTTTTTTGCTCCAATGTGGTAGCTCTTTAATTGAATTTCATTTTTTTTTCAAATATATTTTTTCTTTAATTTTTTTAAATTTAGTTTAGTGAAAATATTTTTTAATTTTTTATTCAAAAAAATTATTAAATATATTTTTTTGCTCCAATGTGGTAGCTCTTTAATTGAATTTCATTTTTTCCAAATATATTTTTTCTTTAATTTTTTAAAATTTAGTTTAGTGAAAATATATTAAATTTATTAAATCTTATATTCATTTGTAAAAGTTATTTTTATTTAGTATTTTTCTTTCAATATTTTTATTTAAATTTATTAAATCTTATATTCATTTGTAAAATGTATTCATATGGTAAAGTGTCATACTATAATGTGGTAATATCTTACGTATAATGTGGTAACATGTTGGGCAAATTAAAAGAAAGTGGCTATAATTAACGGGACGGGGGAGTAGTATTTACCAAGCTATTGGTAAGTGTTTTTACCACGGTATTCGTATGTATTTTACCACGCTGTCCTTATGTGCTTTACTACAAGTATCAAATGGTGTTTACCACACTATTGGTATGTGCTTTACCACATGTCCCACATGGTGTTTACCACGATATGTGCATGTATTTACTACAAATAACATATGGTGGACATGGTTAAAAGGACGTTCTTTTTTTACAGTCCAGCAGTCGTCATAAACTTTCTGTTGGATTCAGATCACTTAGGACGGTCTATAGACGTTTTATGGACCGTCCTACTCACCGTGGGTTCTTGTTGGACAGTGTTTGGTTTTACCATGTTATTGTTATATCGTTTACCAAGCACAATATTTGGTTTTACCATGTTATTGCAATATCATTTACCAAGCACAAGTTTGGGTTTACCATGCTATTGCTATATCGTTTACCAAGCACAATGTTTGGTTTTATCATGTTATTGCAATATTGTTTACCAAGCATAGTGTTTGATTTTGCTATGCTATTGCTATATCGTTTACTAAGCACAATGTTTAGTTTTACCATGTTATTGCAATATCGTTTACCAAGCACAGTGCTTGTTTTACTATGTGATTGCAATATCGTTTACCAACTACAATGTTTGATTTTTCCATAATATTGATATATAGTTTACCAAGCATAATGCTTGGTTTTACCATGCTATTACTATATCATTTACCAAGCACAATGTTTGGTGTTACCATGTTATTACTATTACGAACCGTCCTTTCACAGAAAGGTTACCACGCGGTCCTGATTGTAGTAGGACGGTCCGTAATGACCGTCCAGCAACCGTCCTCACTTTCTGGTAAGTGCAGTGGCAAATGAACGGTTGTAGGACGTTTCTTTGAACCGTCCATTTCACTGTCCCCATCAATTTACAACATTTCTATGATTTATTTTACCACGTTATGCAATGATATTTTACCATATTAACAATTACACTTTACCACATATGTAGACAATTTTTACCAACATGTCGTCCATAACAAAGATCAACCAAGCAAAACAACAACATAGAAAAAAACAACCTAATACACACACCCAAAGCCACAAATCAACTTCCAAATACACTATAGCTCTTCAACAGACATTCTTTGCATACCAACATACACAAGCACAAGTTTAAAAAATACACAATATTCAAAATCCCTGGGAAACAGTAGGCAATTAAACACAAGCAATGCATACAAACATGCATACCCCCCACGACTGCACCTCTCGTTGCCCTTCACTTCTCCGGCCCAATCCCGTAGAGCCTTCGCAATTGTCTAATGCCATCGCCCACTACAAAGCTCCGCGTTGCCGGATTAAACTTTTCCAGGAGTGCTTGCAGGCGTGGGAGATAGGTTCTCTTCGCTCACCTTTGTCAAATGGCCAAATCCGGTGGCCTCTATCGTCTCTCTTTGTTTTACCGACGACCACCGACCTCCATTTCTTCCACAACATCCAGTAGATATTTTGCAGAGCATCGAGGAGCTTGCATTTTTTTGTCATTCGAACCACCTAGTCATAAATACATGAAACCATCATTCAACAATGATTCTACACCATGTACTAACCTAAACCACACATATTTTTCAAATTTTTCACAACACCCCTTTTTCAAACACTACTTCTCACCACCCAAACTATTGCATTCCACAATCAAAATATGCAAAATACTTATATTGATGAATTAACACAACAATGTCTTCCAAAATATGGAAAAGATTGATATTGATGAATTAACACAACAATGTCTTCCAAATTTGAGGCTTCTAAACCAACATTACCATTCTATCATTTCATCGAACACATTATGTGCGAATTATATTCAAAAACCTAATTACAACATTCAAAATCACTTTGCCCAAATTAT
Organism: Hygrophila difformis; assembly: GCA_030278955.1. Taxonomy (NCBI): domain Eukaryota; kingdom Viridiplantae; phylum Streptophyta; class Magnoliopsida; order Lamiales; family Acanthaceae; genus Hygrophila; species Hygrophila difformis. The sequence continues at coordinate 1,161 of JAOANR010000309.1, read as the reverse complement.
ACAAATTAACACAAACCACACAATTGCCAGTAACTTAAATTGAAATTGCAATCTTAAAAATCACACAAACATCTTACATATAATATAATATAACCTAACTCAATATTCAACCAACATTCACAAATAAACCAAATAAACAATAGATTAAATACTGTACACACACCATCACCTTGCTCGACCTCTTCGGTTTGAACCGTCCTACTCTTCGGTGCCATTTCAGAATATTGGGTTTTCAGTGTTACAACCTCTTTTACCCTTTCTCTTACTCGGCCAAATCGCTAGGTCTTCTCCACTACTTGCTCGGCCTCTTCCTTTCTCCCTCTCTTATTGTTCATCTCCTTCAAAATGCTAGGTCTTATAGTCCTTCTCTGGTTTGACACACGATTGCTTCCTCCAAAATGTCCGGTCTCTTTCCAACTCCACTTCTTCCTCCTCTTTTGGGTTTCTCTCGGACAAGGCTCACACGCTCCACTCTTCTTCAATCGATTTTTGAGTTAATCCCATTTCTTCTCTCCGTGTTTAAGATTTATTTTGTTTAAGGAAATGAGGGGGGTGTAAAAGACAAGTCAAAGTTGGGAATAGGTCTCTGAATGTAATAATTTGGAAAGGGGTCTTTTATAAATTGAAACAAAAACAAATGGGTCCTTAACCCTAATTTCCCCATTTTTAATTACAATTGCACTTGAATCCTTTATTGGGCTAAGCCCCACATATGGATCTCAATGATCCATCCACTTAGGGAGAAAAACCATTGGAAAAATGATGGGTTTTAGATTATGAATCCGTTTACTAGTTAATTATTACTTTAAACTAAAATTCTACCGTATATTATAGTAGTATTTATTATTTATTATATTAAATAAATGTTTTAAAATAAAACGTAATTTTCAGCATCTTTTCCCAAATAATACGAAGTATGAAATTTTCAAATGTTACCAAAAGGGTAAATAAATATCCGGCCGAGAGATTTCAATAAGGATACACGGCGTTTAGATGCAGCCTAGAAAAAAAATGAGTCGTCTAATCTATGACTTTGGAAATGAATCCAATGTTCTGTCAGAACTATTGAGTGCCATTATTGTCCTTATTTCATGCTATTTTTTTTCCCTGAATTTCATCCGTCCTTAGTTCCGAAGAAGTTCAGTATGAGGATTTGGTCAA